>LD356482.1:57264-82076 GCA_001465055.1 Ptychodera flava
TAATGGTCTTCCGTCACATTTTAAGTTCAGAGGAAATTACTAAAATTTTATCTATCAGGTGAACAAGTTCGCACCGATAGGAACTCCGAGTTCAGACCTCAGTCATGTAGTAGGAAAAAATTCACATCAGCTGGACTCCGCGACTGACTGACAACGGGGTTTTATATAGGCTAGTTTGATGGTGATGACTCACACGGAATTTCCCGTACATGTATAAACATGTTGTGTGTGACTCAGCAGGGAATTTCCCTGCTTAGTTCAGGACAATGCACTGCTGCGCATGCGTGAGTTCGTATATAGGTCAGGGTTATACTTTAGTTACATGGATGGTTAATTTTTCCTTCACTTCATGTAGATAAATGAATAAAATGGGGTGTAAAATTCTTACTTCATCCCAGTTGTACACTTTTACTTTACTACTAAAGCAAAACAAAGAGGCCAGAAAATCATTATAGTAAGATGCACAAACATCTTTTATGTCTATACACCCGTCTTGTGTAAGGCAAAATCCCTTTTTATAACAATATCTGCCTAGAGTGGTGTGCATAACCATAGCAATTAGCATAACCAGTAGCTATTTTTTTCAACTGAAATTCCATCCAGACAATAGTATTATCACGTTTTGAGAGAATCTATCACCAAGAAAAGAATTATTTCTTATCGCATGTAACGCACCTGTGGGAGCACAAGCAATAACAAATATAACATGACTTCCTTTGTAAATTTAACAACATGCATTGTACAGGACTCGCATAAAGTTAATGAACTTGCAAATCATGATTTCATCAAGTTATATTTATCATTGATTTCACATGAAAGTAACTAATCATAAACTTTTAAATTGAAAACTCAAAAACCTCTTCTGATGCAATTACAGAATGACTGCAACATCATTATTCTCATCAGCCCAGTGACATGTACATGCCAAATGACACAGTGTCTTTGATGTAGGCAGGAAACTTGAACACCTTACATTTACTTTGATTTTAATTTCATCTCATTCGGAAGAGACCTTACTATAAAACTCTTGTTGTGATATATCAATCATACAATGTGTTCGTGTCGGCAACCATTCAAAATTTGAGAGATTGTTTGCGCGTAATTATGCGTACATCTCACTGTATTGCCTCGCAGTTTGGATGGCTTTGCAACAAAAAGTTTAGTTAACATAATAAGTTCTTATTTTTTCCACAATTATTAACTTCCTCTGACCTTGTATCCCCTTGCGTTGACCGGACCTGACCTGATTTGCATAGGTACAGTTATTCAAGCAATATACCCTTTCTGGTCCACAATGGACATAAGCAAACTTGCACGACGTAATGTACGTGGCGAAGCGGAATACATTATGGAATGTAAAGTTAGTTTACTTGAGTCCATTTAAGGCCGAGTGAGGATACATTAATGCTATTACTTTATAATTTTTTGTAATGCCGGGGATTTGTAAATATAGGAAAAATTGTAGGCCTCAATGCTGGATAATCGAAGACATTATCAAAAACTTCTTATACGTTAGGGATAAATTATCCATAAGAGTCCAAGTATTATTTGTAATGTCCATAGGCGTATTTTCATGATTGTTGTTCTATTTCAATACAAGAATTTAACAGACCATCTTAGTGTGTGCCGTGAGTGATTTCCATCCGTGCTTACCCAAATGCCCTCTATCGCCCAAATTAACTGCATCAGTCTGATCCAATCGACCCTCTTCTCTGTAGATAATTTTTTGCAGACATTTTCCTTACTTAAACAATCTGCAGACACGATATGCTTACACAAGCTCATATTAGTTGTCAGCTTGACATCTAAACCAAAATCGCATATGCATGCCAAGTCAGCTTTATTGAATAAATTGGTATATGTTCAGATAAATGCGCTCGGATAGAGTGGTATGCCTTTGAGGAAGTGTGATTACGTGACTGACTGACTTACTGATTCAACTGCAGTGGCTTCCAGGAAAGGCAAGGTTTAATATAAAAATTATCCTGCAGGTTTTTAAGGCAGCTTCCACTGGTATGACACTGCAGTATATAATTGTAACTTCGTACAAAGGTTCATGGTCAATAGGCACAATCTTCGGATAAATTCCGATGTGAATCTGGTTATACAAAGACCTTTCAACGTGTTTAACAATCGAACTTTGCAATTTGTGGTCCAAAGTTGTGGTATCTATCCAATTTGAGTTAAATTGTGTAATAAAAATACGACTTTTCAAGTCGAAATTAAAAAATATATCTTTTTATAAATCGGCCGTTTCATTACAGGTATAGCTGTCGATTGGGTCGGATCAAATCTCTATATTGCCGATGCAGCAAAGTCCGAAATCTTGATAAGCACTCTTGATGGTGCTTTTTTAACAACATTAATTGATAGTAATCTCAGCAATCCTACTGCCATTGCCGTCCATGCTCCGAAAAAGTAAGCAAGCACTTTTTGATAAATTTATCCAGGAGACACCAAGTAAGCAAGAAATTGTACAGAGAAACATCGACGTTTTTACGTAGCGACATTTATCATCATTAGTTATTTGCAGTTTTTCTGATAAGAAAGGGTTGCATATTATGTCAGAGTAACTGGCTACTCCGGAAATAACTGTACCTTTACACATCAAACGCTCATATATGTGGATGTCAGCTCGCGTCAATTCAACATTGTAATTAATTTACGATATGGAAATTTTCTAAGGAAAAGGAAGCTCTTGAGAAGAAATTTTAGGTACATTTATTTGTCATCTTTTAATTACAAGCCATAAAGACAATATGTCGGTGTTTATCAACACTCAAGAATGTTGCAAGTAACATTCAGAGGATCGTCCGATTTATGTTGTTTTCTGTGTTTCACTAGGTATCTATTCTGGAGCGACACGGGACCCAATCCACGGATCGAAAGGTCCGATCTGACTGGAAGACGAGACCGACGAATTATTGTGCATACAGACATAGAATCGCCGACACATTTGGTGATAGATTACCGAACTGACAGGTGTAATGTTTGCTAATTTTTGTATTTTGCTACCATTCACAAAGTTGTCACACGTGAAACAATTTTTATCTCCCACTTACTGTCGTAGACGACTTAACATTATACAATGTAATGCATTCCATATCCTCAGACTTTACTGGGCCGACGGTGGAACTCGTCTCATTCAATCTGCGGAGCTTGATGGTGGGAGTCGTGAGATATTTTATGATTTCTCAAATTCGACAGTTGAGATATTCATCTTCAAGGGTATTGCAATATTTCAGGTGGGTCGATCATTTTTTGGACATTTTGAATTACACCAAGCAACTGATTGATAGAAAAATCTGATATTTTTAATTACATCAAGCAACTGATTGATAGAAAAATCTGATTTCGTGCCATTCCGTTTTAGCTACGCTATATCGTCAATAAACTTTCTCCATCTTCTTCTAAGCTGTTCGTAGAAAAATATACAATATGTGTACCAAAGTCAGTCGGGATAGCCTTTCTGGTGCCTTCCAAGTGATTGCGGAATTTGGGAGCTTAATTACTCGGTTTTCGCTAAATATCGCCTTCAGCAACACCAGTCGGTGAATGACTACAATACACTTATTTACATTTTTATAAATTAACCATAAATTTGCACAATAGATTGAGATTGTTTAGTTAATTTTGTTCACGTATTTTGTTCAAAATCTTCTCGCAAGACCGACAGCTATCAAAACAAGTTCGTACCCTTCTAGAGATGGCCATAATTAGTTTTGCAAACAGTGTACGCTTATAGAACTGGAATTAGGAAAATGTCCAAGTTATGTATTGATAAAAAATATCGTTATCATGTCCAGCTGGTCTGTGAATTTTTAAATTTGATTAAGCTTCCCATATTATGTAACAAACAGAAATTCTGTACATGCAATTTGTTTTCTACTGGCCAAAAACTTAGTTTTGAAAGTATTGTTACGATAGCTATTCACATGAGGTTGCAGGGCCAAAGAGATATGAACTCATGAAGTTCTGTTCGAATGTTGAATGAATATAATTTCTAAGCCCCCTTACTTCTGGTGTAATTGCTTTCACTTTTGATATGGCCATCCTAAAAGTAGCAACGTTGTCACTATGATAGTTTAAAAATGCTTTAGAGTTTGTGCATTCTGTTTCCAAAGTAGTTTTCTTGGAATTCTTCCATCCACCAGTGCCAGTTAGATCAGTTTTTGAATTTAAGAGCTCTTGCACGTTCTTCATTTAGGTTTGTTTGAAGGACTTTGCAATTTGCATATATTATGATTCAGCCGTCTTTCTCTCTTTTCAAATAAGTTCGTTTACAATTATTCTGATTACCCTCTCAACTTGGTGTGCTTTTTCAATGGTGCTGTCTTTTCATTTGTTTAATATTAGTATACAGTTTCCAATTGTCAATTTTAGACATTTTCTTGTTTTCTTCAATCTGTCAATTGTATCATACAAATTTGCCTATATCAATAACATTCCACAAATTCACCGATCGGTCACTTCTATTTTCTTCCTTATGCAGGATTTGCTGTACATTGCAACGGCGGAAACTTCGCTAAGTGTATTTGATATAAATGATAAAAGCCTGATAAAAACTTTGAATGTTACGAGCAAAATTATGGCGATGGCATTCTTTCACGAAAGTTTACAACCGACAGCAGAAGGTAATGAATCGATGATTTTTACTGTTTTTTCTAATATTTAAAACGTTATGTCGATACAACATCATTTCTGCAGAGTAGAAAAATAACTTGAAAGTGTTAAGCAGCATAGGTGAAGAGCAACATTAACAATTCACGTACAATACGACCGACAAAACCGTGGTTACAAAAAAAGAAAGTCCCAGTTACTTAAAAACACTTCGAAGCAGCAGATTATTCTGGGCTATATTTGTATACAGTTTCAGAGAATGATTCCGTATATCAATTTGCCAATAGGGGGTTAAGTTGTGTTGAATTTCACGGTACTATAAAAGAAGTTATTGCTCCTCATTGATCGCAGTCAGTGATTTTGATTGTGATAAAGTAACGCAGCAGCTACTCACAAAATCTATTCAAACATCCATTACAGGAACAGTTCCTTGCGCTGATTTTAATGATTGCGATGAAATCTGCATTAACACCAAGTATGGAGCGGAGTGTCTTTCTTCTGAGACAAGCTATACGACAGGTAAACACGACAAAAAGTGCTTGTAAAACCGATTCGTTACCCTCCATAGTACTTCAACATTTCACAAAACATGCAGAAGAAATATTAAAAAAAAAGGTATTTAAATTCTAAATACGTTTCCCGGTCATCCGAAAACTGTCTTTGTATTAAGAATACTTACACGTTTATGAAAGATAGATGAAAGATAGAAACTATCAAACTAAGTCATTAATGCAGCCTGGTTGACAGACTGTGTTTTAACCATAATTAGTTACGCCAATTTTACCAGCGAACGAGTTATTATGGCTATAACAACTTTCTAGAGTTTTGAAAGTTCATCACCGACACATGGCTTTACTTCAACATAAACGGCTTGATACTACCACTTTTCCCTCGGGTCTGGAAAACTGCAAACGCAGTAACATACTACTGTATTGCAGCGTCGTCCAACCCACAATGTTAATGAAAAGCTAAGTGTTCTAGTTTTACAGTTTTTGAATTCACTTTGCAACCAACAATTGCAATCATACGGTCCCCCGCCACTGGTCACTAAGTAGAGCTGGTACAGTGGCAAATCAACGGCAACAAGCAACTAAGGTGTAATCATCAAACTTCTGTACGGCACTGCCCATAAGGGAACTTTCGTAGAAACCAGAGAAAGACCACCAATGTATTGGCTATCGAAGATATTGTGCTCTTTTATTACTTTGTTCGCTTTCCCTCTCGTTTCCACCAAATCTTGCAATTTATGATTTTTACACTTATACCACATTTGTAAAATCTCTTCATTTTCTAAAAAATAACGAAGGCTGGCATGAAAAATGCTGACGTGTTAAGTATTACAGAACGCATAGAACTAGAAAAGAGACAATAAAATGACTCAAAGTGTCACTCGGTACTACCTAGAAATTACACCTATGTTTTGTTTTAATCTTGATTCATCCTTCCATCGTGCGATGTAAGGAATTAATGTTATAATATAAGAATGTACGATTTCTACTCATGCATTATGAGAAAATATGGGCATCGATACTTCATTCTGTAATTTATTGTTTGCCTGTTTGTGATGGCTCCAATAAAAAACTTAAACATCACCAAAAGCCCACCCGGAATGTTTATTGTTCTCAGGAATAGCCCGAATTGGAATAAAGTTATTGGCAGGCAACAGTATTTTACCAGGTATAGCTCGTCTACTTCGATCAGAATGATGACTAAGTGGTGACGATCTCTACTGTAATCTATCCTGGATTTTTTGTCCTTTGTAAATTGCCGTTGCAAATTGCGGTTGTTTTTATTTTCCTCGACTATGTCGTTGACCAGTACTCATGGCGTTTAGACCGCGTAGGCTACACTGTAAACAGAAGATGTTACAGAGTATCGCTGACGCGGTCTGAACGGCATGGATAGTCAACGGCATCGCCGACAGGAATAAAACTTCATGCGATACAACTGTAATTTATAAAGGACACTTCGCGAATTCTTCGTTGATCAAGCTGATCATAAACTGGTGGAACATGAACATGACCACAGAATAAATAAATTTATTACGGTATCATTCATCCAAATAATAAAGTGTACATTACTAGTATGTATTTTTCTACTGAAGAATCATGTCGATTGAAATAAGGTGAAATGTCCAAAATTAGGCAACCTCAGAAAACTACTCATCTACTGAAAACATCTAATCCAAACGTAGGAGTGACCAAATCTTGAAAATGATTGAAAAAAATTAGAACAAGCATTACATGTAAGTAATTGCTCTACAGTGACAAGAAACTAAAATCTATCACAAATCATCTGCCATCACAGAAGAAATTTCTACGAGTAGAAGGAGTTGGTATGTTGTATGTTGTTTTGCTCATGACGGAGCTAGTTATTATGTCTTGAGCTAGAGGAACGCATATCTCATTGAAAAGACAGAATTTCTCGTCGATTGATCGTCGATAGACGCATGTAGTATTCAAGAAGAGTTCGTTTCAAAAACAACATTGCAAAACGTTGATAAATTGAACAGACAATAAGATGTATAAAAATAACTTTGTATTGCGAATTAGAAACATTAAGGTCACTGCCCTGTTTATGACAGGACGCCGACAAACGCATGTGTAGTCATTTGTTAAAACAATTACCACTTACAAATCGCCCACAACGCCTTGTGTTTACTTATACTCTTCTTTATTCTATTTTTCTTTGTTAGGAGAGCCAGAGGCTGAGGCCGGGGCTGAGGGTAACACCGTTATAATTGCAGTGTCTGTGATTGCTGCCGTTGTGGCATTTATCACTGTGGTGGCGCTGTCGGTTATCGTTAGAAGGTAAATGTTCGTCCAAACAGAGTAAAACAAACTATTGGCATGCAATGGCGCTCCTAGCGTTGAATATGCAGATGCTATTTTTCGGATAAGTGAAACACCGTCCGCGAGAATTTTCGAAATGACTCTGTATTAGAAGCCCATATGCGTCTTGTAAAATGTAGCTTGGCTGCCATCACGTTTTCAGCAGTTATCAGCTATTTAAGTGACATACATTCATGATACAGGCAAAAATACAAAGAATAATTCCATTTTCAGAAAGGTTGATGTAGTTTCTGTAAAATACCTCTCATGTATACTGACAGGGATGATAAATGCGAAGTATTATTTATCAAGTTTTTTTAAACAAGGTATAATATGTGAGGTAAGTTAATATGAGTGATAACATCATGACCTGGTTTAGATAAAATTCCCCAAGCGCAAATTTTCGTTTCGCATCATGACGACATCTGGTACCAACACGAACCAGCTGAAATAATTTGATTTCAATAGACAAACGAAATAATCACTTAAATGACTAAAATTTAGATTGCTAGGGTGATAGAAGCATGTAGCATGATATATTTGATGTGTTGAACTAATATTTTAATTATAGAATATGATGCACAATCAAGTTTTAAAACCTTAGACAAGCAATTTTAAATTCATTGTTGTGCATGTATATGTTTTATGAACTTTCTTTTTACGAACACTAATAGGGCCTCCGAAAAATTACTAGTTTGAAGGAACTGTTGTATGTGGAGACTATGCTTTTCAATAACTTTTGGGGATAGGTAATTCATTTCATGCAAGGTCATGGGAAATGCGACGTTTTTGGAAGGATTTTGAGTATTAAACTTTAATTTTACAAAACGTACACCATGATGAAATTTGTTTGTTGAAATATTGTGCCAATGTTCCCTAACACTGAGCCAAACTGCCTGAGAACCGTGAACTTCCTGATTTTACAAGTTTAAAGTAAGCAGCATTGCCCCCAAAGCAAATATGGTGCAGTTTTCAACTACCATCGTTAAGTTGGTATGAAGTAGTAATAGGACTGACAATGATTAGAACACGCCACCATTTAGCTAGCTGCACTATTTTAAAAGCAAAACATGTCAATAGCTGTTGTGACATTGTTATACATATATCTCATCGAACAAATATATGTAGGGAAGGTACTCCACTCTTGCATAATT
Organism: Ptychodera flava; assembly: GCA_001465055.1. Lineage (NCBI taxonomy): Eukaryota > Metazoa > Hemichordata > Enteropneusta > Ptychoderidae > Ptychodera > Ptychodera flava. Next base: position 65,870 of record LD356482.1, read on the forward strand.
GGATATGGATGTTGAAGATAAAGTGACCATAGATACGATTGGAGAACTGTCGCCATGACATATTTAGCATTGAGATTTTCTCATTACACATTTTCATGAAATGAAAAGGCGCAGGAAAATTGCAAGTCAATAAAATCTGCAAAGAGTAGCCTGTGATGTGAATCTACAGTAGCACGGATTATGATGTGTACATGTATTTGTATAGTAATGTATGGGCGACTTAGTGAGCTCGCTCCTCGTCCATGTCAAATGCATCATGGCTGTAAGGGGCCTCGGATAACTAAAACGCGCACGGCAAACATAACTTCCGCGTTTAGGGGGTGAGGGAGGGGTATTTCGATTACAGTGCGCAAAAATATCACTAGGCTACATGTTTTTATATCAACATCTCGCTCCACGTTTTACTGTATCGCAAAATATCGGGCTATACTGTTTGGCATGTACCAGGCCAGTGCAGCACCTGCGCTACACCATTCTTTCGACATACATGAGGTTCAGTGCACTATGTAAAATAACCTAACAACCATTTTGGATAGATTGCATTATTGTCGAATTGGCGCTGAACAAAGATTGACTTTAGAGGAGGTATGCCAGTGGTGGTGGGAGTGTATGCGCGATGCGTGATTTGGCAGAGTATTTCTGTCTGTTGCTTCTCCACTAGGTGACTGGGTGCTTTATGTTGTGGGTTCGAACCCGATTGAAAACACCGTATATTTATAGCCACGTAATTACCGATTGTAAGTATGATACTGAATGAACTTGGATTAGATTTTCGCACTTCCAAACTTTCGTTTAGGAGGCGGGTTGAGGACAAACCCACTTAGTTTCGTTTACTGTGCGCATGCTTTAATTATCCACGGCCCCTAATCATAATAATTACAGACGTACTAGACAGAGGGTCTTGCGTCTTGCATATTATAATAGGAGATGATCCTACCGGGCATTCAAATGTATCTCGTGTATGTTACTTAACTATGCAATACCTTCTGAAGGCTCCATTGCTCACATAGGAAACAAACGCATATTACTTTTCAAAACATGATATTTTTAATGAACATTGTTGCCAGCGTTTCCTGGGGGATTCACTTATACCTGCCCCTTGACTTGTTTCGAGCTATATCGGCCACTACGGCGTCCATATCGTTCCTTTTCGTTTTTCAAATCATCCATTAACACGCATTCATATTTGCCCTCGCTACTTTGACTAGCTGTTTCATGTAGATCATCATTCTCTGTTATTTTGCTTGTTATACCACTCTTCGCCTCGTGCCCATTGTTCTAACCATGCTCTCTAATTTCCATGACCGAATATTTTATAATTACCACCTGGCTTTCTTTTGTTTAAAAAGTGTCCGATTTACAAGTTCTTTTGTTTAAAAAGTGTCCGATTTACTAGTAAATCGGACAGTTCTTTTGTTAAAAACTGTCCGGTTTGCTGGTAAATCGGACACTTTTAAACAAAAGAACTTGTAAAATGGACACTTTTTAAACAAAAGGAAGTCACGTGGGGAAGAGTAAAAAAAACAAACGCGAGACATTATACCAGAAGAAATTTATTTCATCATTAAGTACAGAGGAAAGACACTTTAAAAGAATCACCGGACTGAATTAATTTTGCACGACTGTACATCTCAAAATGAATTACAGGTCACCGTGAAATAACGGTATTGATTGCAAATATCACTTCTGTGTTAAGGTTATTGTTATCACGATCATTCGAAGCTGAAATTTAAGACTTCAAAGTCAGTTATCAACACTGAATGTAGAGCTTTCAGTCGCCGCGCCTTAGGTAAAGTTAAATCTAGCTACAGGCAAACACACACGCAGTACCACAGTCATTGTGGATCTAGACATAGTTTTTTTGTACTTGCAGCTTCTGTTGCGCCTTTCTCTGACGTGTAGCACGGCCGATTGTGGCCGTTAGCACTGGCATGACAGGGGGACTTTTCTTTTCCATCTTTTGCTTTGGTAGTTGAAGTGCACCGGATACAGCTTCCATTTATACTTCATCCGCCATATCGATATACGTAGAACGACTCGGCAATTGCGTGTATGCTGCTCAAAGTTTTCGACCCAAATGAGCAAAACGTTACTCTAACGTCGATCTGCAAACACCTTTTCACTTCATTCAACCAACCAATCAATCAAACATATGGCATATAATTCAAATCAAACCAGGTGCTAAACCCACGTCATTACACTACAATAGTAACACATGTCAACTTTGTTTTATCCAATCATGCGTTATTTTTTTATACTTTCGTTCAACAAGGTGTCAAAACGCGTCAATGTTTTCCTGCCAAAGTTTCAACTTGCACTGCACTAAAATTACAAATGAAAACATTCGGCGTGCAAACAAGGCTCTAAAACTCGGCAAATTCGTGGTATAACACGGTCAGCAAACTCTTAGTCGGCGGTTTACGGAATTTAACGGTACAGTTTGCCATAAAACTCCTTGGCCCTGCGGGCCTCGGAGTTTTACTCGCAAACTGTACCGTTAAATTCCGTAAACCGCCTCCTACTCGTCCGCTTACCTATAGTAAATGAACAGGAGACAAGTACGTACAAAGCAAAACATTGTACCCGCTTTGCTTATTCATGCGCATTCGATAAACCACTTGTCAATAAGAAACAGGTCGCTTGGAAAAACGTTGTATGTTTCATTTTGCAATAACACATGATGTGAAATGAGAGAACAGATAAAGTCCATTTGCACATTACGCCTGACATATAGAACTATAAGTCAGATAATGTAACCAATAGCTTCCGGGCACTTTTGAGAAAAAATCGTCCATAAATTTGCAAGGCACGGTAAACTTTAGTATTTGATTTGCTATTTTTCTTTCCAGAAAGGTTCTCAAAAAGCGTGAAGACTCGGATACTAGTACTCGACAGAATAACATTGTAGTCTATGGCAAACCGAATAGGTACGCGTTGTCGGTCCGCCCGTCCGCACCACCAGAGCAGAAAATTGTTGGCGTAAAGATTCCAAAAGAAGAAAGAATGAGCTCGGGTGTAGTTCAGGTGTGTACCCCATCGACTGACCCGGGTCAAGTCTACAATCTCAAACCATCTGATGAAAGGCATAACGTTCGTTCGGCTACCAAATTTCCCGTCGGTGTAGAGAACACAGGTGTGGATGACAGCGACAGCGATTCTATGCATGACTATGAACACGCGACAGGGCCAGACGATTATGAAGCCCCGGTTTTAGGAGATTATGTCAACAGCAGACAAGCAAATCCAGGGCGCAAGATTACGGGAGAAATTTAAGCTATCGAATGCAATGGTAAAATGAGTCTCGGCATGAATAGCCCTATCGTTTCCCGATTATATTATTGCTTTATCCTCTCACTCATCCCAGTCTGCAGAGACAGTCCAAATCTTTCCCGAAAGACAATCCTACAAGATTTGGAAGGATTCCTATTCTTTCAATAATATGGCACCGTCTACATTCGGTGACTTTTTCTAAAATCTACGTAGTGAAATTTTCCTGTTGATCACACCGACGACGCAGCCCAGTTTTCTCTTCAAGCATAGTTTTGTCCGCGACAAATATCTGACATAGTCACAGTACAATCTCGTTAGATTGTGGTATTGCTGTCACATTAAGTTCTTCTGAATTGTTTCGTAGTCTTCAGTGAAACATCGTATCTAGCAAGAGGATTATCTTTTAACGTGTATTATATGCCAGATGTAAGTGTAAGTTTTGAACTAAATCGAATTATCACGAAACGTTATTGTCTTAAAAATTAACTCTGATTGGAATTACACACATATATTACGTTGCAGTTCAAGGATTTGAGTTATTTGCGACACAATTTTGTGGGTTAATGACTGTAATACATTATTTTTTCTTTTTATATCCTTTAACCAAGTAAACGATATGAAGCCATAATATACGTACCGAACAATAACCTTGTGTATCACTATTTGAGGTAAACGTAGCAAAAACGAATTTTACAAAGGTCTCAAAATGTAATTCTATTTATATCAAATATTGCCTAGGTATCTCTATGTCGGACAGTACTGTCGGCGAGACTTGACTTGAGTAGGGCCACGGACTTTGGTAGTACTTGTTTCAGAAAAAAGTTCATACGTAAGAATTAAGAGTCTTCCAGAATTTTTTTACAGTTATCGGTTAATACTATTACCCGAGAGTAATCAATATTCAGATGTGAAGAAAGGGAATAGCAATTATTGTAATCGACTATGCCTGTAGACTTTGTTGTTGAACATTAAGGTCGAGTTAGTTAAAATATCTGTGTACTTTTTTAATTTGGGCTAGTCCACTTTGATAGATGATTTGGTGCTTTTGTAACTATAACATAGTTTCACTTGGCGTACTATAGTTATTGGTCCAGGAACACCAAATTAGGTAATTTCCCAGCAACTTCGCTGAGCACTTTGCTATTTGACCTGCTGTTTACCTAAACAAGCGTCTGTTTTATTGTCGGAAGACTGATAAGAAATCCGCCAAACTCAGCAGGCAGCTCCTCAACTGAGTAAACTGGTATGCCTATACTGGAAAAAAAAACATTACCGACTGGCAGCTAGTTCATGGGAGAGTTTTGAAGGGGGAATAAAATGTTGTAAAGTGTAAAACACGATTTGCCGTTGTCATTTTGTCACCTGCCTTTGTATATATGCATAGTATTACTAGTTTACTAATCAGAATTACATAAATCGAAGAAACATTGACTGTCAGAGCAACCATCCAATCATGAAATAAAAATGGATTGTTCCATCAACGTCGGTGGTGGGCTCATGGAAGGCAGTAAATTTGACGACAGTTTTGTACACTAGAGTAATACAAGGATGCAGCGACGATCAACCTACCGAGGCAAAACTTGTCAGGTTTAGGCCTAGGACACAAAATGACTACAATAGATTGTGTTTTACGTCATTTATACCCCAATTTCAAATTCTCCCATGAACTAACTGCTGGTTCAAAATGGGTTGCTCCAGTGTAGGCACATGAGTTTACTCAGTGGAGGAGTTGTCTGCTGAGTTTGGTGGATTTCATATCAGTCTTCAGACAATAAAACAGACTTTTGTTTAGGTCAACACCAGGTCATACAGCAAAGTGTTCAGATAGGTTGTGGAGTAGTTACCTAATTTGGTGTTCCGATAATTCGTACGCACGATGTTAGATATCTTCATTAGTCTTAGGCAGACCATGTAATTGAAAAAAAAAACAACTTAGGTAGCTAATTATTTTTCTTTCATTTCCATAGAGTTTGGTCTCTGCACCTACCCCTTCCTAGAAACTAAATCTATCAGGTTTTGTTTCTTTTTCTTTCGAGTTTTTTCATTGATATATTTACTCACATTTTTTTCACAAAATGAAAGGTTATATTGAAGTATTTCCATTCACTATCACTGTAATGTATGTTACATCTTTAACCAAGATATTACTTATTGATTTTGCATTTATTTACTAGGGGCTATGAAATCAACTAGCTTCTTCGTTAATTTCGTGCTCGCCTTTCAAATTGTTTTTATCATCACTTCATGTCCTATAACTGCATTTTGTGATATTTTGTAATGTTGATGCATCAAAGCCTCATTTGTTAATATCTGTTGATATCGATATTTAATCAAAAGCAATTTGTTCGTCAATATAGGATGCGATATCGTTCATATACATTTGAATATTAAATGTCAATAATCTGCGTGATGTAATACACACATTTAAATGAGAATAAACAACTGCTTGCAAGTCAATACTGAGTAAAGGAGCCTTTTATCAGCTTACACTGATATCATAATAGCATAGATTAGGAAAGACGTTGTCTCTAATACGTTAATTGTACGATATATAAGCAAAGGGTCAGGTGGCATATGAACGAGACACAGAATGTATGTGCATCCAGTCCGATCATTTCTTTATGTAGTCATAATGATAATAAAAATAATAATATTTTGATTGCTTGCTTGTAAATATAGGATTTACATCATATTTGTGGCAATAAATGTATGATACAAAAATGAGTTCAAATTGTCTTCAATAAAGATAAAGTATTACAGTATAATAATATTAGCTAATAATAAATATAACCAGGTATTTCTTTGTTTATATAAAGTAAAAATATAATCTGCAAGTTTTTTATTAAAAGATAACTCTTGTTTTGTCAGTAGAGAAATAAGCTGATTTTCAGTATGGTCGTTTGAAGACTTTCTATAAAGACATGTGCTACCTGCAAAGGACCTAGTGAGACAGGTATTCTCAGAAGGTAAATTAGTTAGATTTCTCTGGACATTCCATTGTAGATACTGAGATGCTGTATTGTATATGGCATGTCTGTTTCCTCCACGACGAGTGTAAGGATTCCTGGCTCTAACTCATAAATTTGTCGCTTTGCCGAGTCATACTAACTTTGCCACTTTCGATGTATGTGTGCTGACAGGACACGCTTACTAATTCCAGACACCTTGTTGCAGCACAAGGCGGTTGAATATTCCCTTATTGTTGTTGCCATTTTCCATATGTTCTTTGAACTGATATCTTTAGTGAATAATAATGATTTGTAAAGCTGTTTTGGTGTCATATTATCACACATATATGACATGTTTTTATACAGAAAACCGAGAAGAAGTTTGATTTTGCGGTGGAAAATGAGAGCTGTGCAAGGAGACACCTCGTGACCGCTCACATACTCTCTTTCCATCAGTTTAGAAGCAAGTTCATGCCCTAAAGGCAACAACGGCAATTTGAATGTCTCCCTTAGTATAGGCTTACCTCAACAAACCTATCTATCTATCTATCTATCTATCTATCTATCTATCTATCTATCTATCTATCTATCTATCTATCTATCTATCCTTCTATACCATAAGATATACTGCATACTACATGAAATATAACATAACGTTGAAACGTTTTGTCATTGTCGCAATTACTGCAAGTGTAGTCAAATGTGTGTTGATGTTCAGAATCACACGAGAAATTGGTTTCTCACATTCCTGGCTGCTGGGAGTGCGGGATCGACAGTGTGGGAAAAATCGATCCCACACTCTCAGAAACCGTCCCACACTCTGCAGTAAATATTACACGACCTCTGATTGGATGATAAGCAGTGTGTTTTGTTCCACGCGCAAAATATTATCCAATGGCACGACGAGTAACACACGGACTAGAACTACAATGTAAGCAGGTCAAAGTACAGCGGCAGACGACAGAGTTGTCACGATTTTTGATAATATTGTACGTGTCCAATATGAATTTAACGCATTTTGTGGTCATGTGAGAAAAAGAATCTCACACACCAAGGACCTGGGATCAGATTTCTCACACTCGTTGGGGATATTTTGTCTCACACTCGCCTGCAGCTCGTGTGAGACAAAATATCCCCAACTCGTGTGAGAAATCTGATCCCAGGTCCTTGGGGGTGTGAGATTCTATTAGTTCACACACGTTTTCCAGGTTTGTCGGCTGTAATTTATAGAACATATCAGTCTTTTCATTGAATGTACTTTAGAGCTTATTGAGATTGAAGTATTGCAATTTCCTTACCTGTATTTGTGTGAATACTATGACAGAACCCCACGACCTTGGAGGGCGCTCTGTGGCCGTATTAAGAGGGAAAATACCATTGGTATGTCACAGAGCGCCCTCCAAGGTCGTGGAGTTCTGTTATTATTACATATGTTCCAAATTATGACGATCGGAACAGAAATAGAAGGCTGGCAGCGACCTGACAGGATCACAGATCGAGACTATGTTCAGAGCGCATTGATATAGTGTGAACGAACTTTTCATCGGCGCGGCTATGAGCTCACTGATTGGATTATTTCCTTTCATATGCAAATTTTCGTTGAAGTAATGTGTTTTGATACCACTTCCTATCGCTCTCGAGGATCTCTCACAACAATAATAAAAAATGAACGCAAACAAACGGATATCAGGCCTGAAATCTGAAATATCTTTAATAAAAATCAACACCCTTGACATTTCCAGTAACAAGAACACTAACTTTCAAATCTCAACGCGAAATTCGAGTTAATCAGAGTCCGAGTCCGAGTAAATTACGGCAGACTTACGGCGTTTGACAGCTGGTACAGGAGAAGTGCGATTGCTCGAAGAACTGCTGCCTGCGACGTTGAACGTGAAATGAAAAACTCCACCGGTGATTGTGTTATTGGAGAACATGCCAGGCAGCTGAGGAAACTGGTGTTGGGTACTTTGAGAACACAACTGCAGAGGTTTGACGGCGACACGCTCACTGTGCTTCCGTAGGCAGATGCCGGTCCGGAAATAGATGGTACGGCTGGTACGGGTAGGCTTACCAAAGAAGTGCTTGGTCGTGGATCAAACGTGTTGCGTACTCCGCTCAAAATGTTGCTCATTTGTCGTTGCTGGTCTTCATTTGCTGTTGAGTATCTATTTAGACTGGTTGGATTTTTACGTCCGCTTAGCTGAGCAGCTGTGATGGGAGGAACACCGGCGTCAAGAAATCGTTGCACGCATGCTTTTCTCGCGCTGTGATTGCTGAGTTTGTCCGAGAGGCCGGCCGCGTTTGCCATGGACTTCATGATCGCGTTTATTTTATTAACACCCATTGGCTGCTTCCGAGTACTATCAAGGACACTGACATCGTCTGTCGAAACGTTGCAGACGCAGACGATCCCGTGGTGGTATTCAACGTAGTCGTAGAAAGGTTTGCCGGTGCAGGTGTCCCGAGTGGTTCTGGCTCCATGGCTTTTGCGTTTGTTGCAGCCGCTGTCCTTTTCTCATCAACAGATGAAGATATGGAAATATCTTCAGGGTAGTAAAATTCTGAGGCCAAATGTTCAAAATACATACCATTCTGCCAGTCGTAATGATAACGTTCTTCCATTGGCAAATTTCAAAACAGGAGCAGACGACAATATTTATAAACAGAAAGTAGTTCCTCTTGTTTACTCATTTGCATAAAATAGCGTGAAAATACCACCTTCGCTAAAAATTATTTAATGGCACGTGACCAGTTTGCCAAGTTCTGTCAAAAATGCTTCATGAAAACGGGCGTAAAAACAATTTTTTTATTATGGTTTTTATTGTTATGATCATAATCACCAAGAGAAACTGAAACACGCAGTGACAACTGAAATTTATCCCAAGGGTTTTTAAATATGTTGTTGAGAGGGATTATTTTTTTCTGTTGGGAGACCTTCATTGAAAATACCATCTTTATTTTGTTGCCATACACTGAATAATCTGTGGTACATATGTAATAATCAAAGTGTATTTCTTACAACGCTATAATCGTTGTCGTGTACCTTCTCTCTTTCTTTAAAGTTAAAGGGACATTATTTGTATCTTTTGACCTTATATTGTTGCAAACGAGCAGTTGATAATGTTGTTCGACTTACTGAAAGATGTCTAAAAAACGGTCGACCATAGACAACTTCCATCCCGTTTGCGTACACTGTATAGAAAAACCTTAAGTCAGGGGTTAATGGTGGGCTACTTTTAACCTCGGAGTTGGCAAGGTGACCTAGTATTTGCGATCAGACCACACTGCTAACTGCTATCTGGGCCGCTGTAAGCATCCGCGTGTCAAAAAAATAAACCACGCGAAGTGAAAGTCGAAAGTGCAGTATTGCAGTTTCGGGATTCCCTATTACCGATGCCGTTTGCTCAGTTACATTTTGACGGTCAGTTTTTCATGGAGATCTTGACGGCCAATCCTGCTCTTAGATACACTATTCTTTGCTGCTAGAGAGCACATTTTATAATGGGCATTTCAAATTCCTACAAGCTGCAAGAAGTCGACGACAAGGCCTATAGTGGCGGATTTTTTTCGTCTCGTTTGTTCCTCCATATGCATATGTAGACTTGCCCAAAGCCTGTGGGCATAGAAATGTGAAAACAGAGTAAAATTAAGGGATAAACTTCAGTAGACAGTCACGTTATTGTTGAGGTGATCGCAAAATATTTAGCGACTGACACATACATCATGTCACCGTCTGCGTGGCAGGGCTGTGCAAAATCGCTGGCAGCACCTTGGTTGCGGCGTGCAGTTTCTCCACTGAAAACAACCCATTTTTAATCCCAAGCTTGCATTGAGTTTCGTTTTTGAGCACACCCACCTCGGCTGGGTACACCATTAGCCCTGCGTACAGGTCTGTGTGTTCCCGGTGGTATACGGCGTGGAGGCCGTATAACGCCGGGAACACACAGACCTTTACGCAGGGCTTATGTACACGATGTGCTCAGCTGCGCTTCAATACTTACGCAAAGCCCACTTTTGGGAGACGGTCGGAGACACGGAGGCCGTAAGCGACGTATAGGGTCTCGGCAACTGTCATTGCGATGTACTCACTTTTGGTTCGAAATGCGATTCAACTGATACAAATAATTACAAAATGCACTGAGAATAACAACATTCAAACAGATCTTGTGTGTCGAGAGGTGACTCCACTCGCGAGCAGTACATCAATGACAGCACTCGCCCGGCGCGGTGTCACGATGTCACCGATGCTACACCGTGCACTGTTCAGTCCGAGTGCGATGTTTCCAAGTTCAACAAGTGATCATGTCATGTTTGTAAAACGAACCAACGTAATGGCAAGAAAATGCCCTAAAAATCTTGAAAGTTGACGAAGATTTGCCAACGATCAAATGCACAGAAAATGCATTACTCTGTACCTGTTTCACTATCACCACAGCAATCTGACATCGTTTTAGTTTTACCATTGACCCAATTGCGTCTATGGTTTTATTTGTTTCACAGTCCGTGTCATCGATACTAAAATCAAACTTACAAGCAAATGCCCTGCTTAGTTTCACTATTTGACAGTAGATTGTGAGACGTGCATTTGTTTATGTGCGTGTGCTTCTCGATATCCATTGTGCAGAATTTGGTGTGTAGGTCACAGGCCGTTCACGTTCCAGCTGTACTTTGATGGTTGACGTATGCGTAGTAATATTGGTCATGTGCTTGGGTTCAGTAATGGCGGTTGGTTCAAATCGCGCGGACGCCTTTACCAACATTGAACCTTGCCGTAAACAGCAAGAAGGTGGTTTTACATATCCTTGAAGCCGTCGATAGTCACAATTTTGGTCTCCTATTGATTTGACCAGGGATTTCAGTCATCGAAAAAATGAAAAAAAAAGTCAAAAGATACAAATAATGTCCCTTTAAATGATCATTGTTGCATCAATGTTAGCTCTCGCGGTTTTTTCACCACAGAAATATTGCCATTTGAATTTGGACCCAAAGGATAATATTCGGGACTATTTCATCTGAATTCCAAGGGCTTTTAATGGGACAGTTAAGAAATGAAGAATTTAACATTAGAGTTATGTAGCACCATATATCTTAGCATTATCCCCTACTCTTTACATGTAAGTTGACGTGGGACTTCGATAAACTAAATCTTTAATGCCATATGAATAGTCACTTAGATGGCTCGAAATTGTTACTTTCATCGACTGGGGATGATAGTATAATGTTTTAAACTTTTGCCCTACTTTCTTGGAAGCTACCAGTAAACAGTTCCCTTTTACAATCAAATAAACAATTCAGGGGTCACTGTGAAAATTTTGAGATTCAGTATACAATACACTCATAGAAGTGAAAATAACATATGATTATTTACCTATACGTGTATTTCCATATTTCCCATATAACTTGCTGACATTAGACCTGTCTCGATCTCTCAATTTTTCATTGTACATAAGTCTTGAACCATTCCTACAGTCACATCAACCAATATGCTTAGAGCATGGAGGTAGAATGAGAGCTTCTACTTCCATGCTTAGAGAAACGAACTCTTTAACCATCTCGGAATGATAGTCAAATTCTTCCAAACACCTGACTTACAATACTTACATTTCTTGCGACTCGGTTTTATTCAAATAATGCATTTTGGCGGCGTAAAAGCTCTTACACAGTAGGACATTAACATTTAAGAATACAATTAGTGGGTAAAATAAACATTACGCAGAAAAATATCCCTACACCCTTCAGTTACATGACAGCTTTTCCCCACAATTTGGACATGGTGGCCATTGCCTATTTGGGCTAAATCGGCCATACCCACCACTTCTTTAAAATTCATGAGTTCACTTTTCTTGTTTACTCACACACTTTATGGATGGAAATCTAGGGAATGGCTATTACATCAGGTTGACAACCCCAACATGTGGGCAGCGGATTCAGATTACTCTTTTCATATAGAGCTAGCCCCATGCTCTTTGTAAGACAGTTGCAATTCCGAATAAAGCAAGACAACTTTGTTGGTTTCACAAATTTCCCTACAATTACAACACTAACGTTCATCAAACAGGGAAAACTACGCAGACCTAGCAAAGCTGTGTTTAATGACATTCGAAACACAGTGAGCATGCAATGACCAAGATATTCCACAATGCCTGCCGTATAGCATGGAGGTACTTGAAAGCTCCGCTCCTGGCTCCATGACTAGCCATGGAGGTAGAAGAGAACGTTTTACCTCCTTGGACTGACGTACGCGTGACTTAAAAATAAAGTCACGGAGGTTACTTTTAAAGTAATTTTCTGCCACGGTATAAACCGATGCGCGATGATCAGCTATTAGCCCTACGGCCGGTATGAGTCAAGAGTGCTCGACTATGACTACGCCGTAGCCGTATTAACCTATGGTGCATCAGAAAAACATGAACATTCTTTTCTCTTTAGAGCGGGATTGAATGCATACAATTGACACCTAGTTAAAGCTTGTTGCAACTTTTTAGACAACACAAACTGACCCTGAATCATTTCCTCTAGTATTACCAATCCATGTAGGCACAGACCTTGTACGTGATGTAGGGAACATCATAGCTTTTTTACTCCATGGATCCCGGTTATGTGGATTGGTGGCACACCGTGGAATTTAGTTTTCTTTTTTCGGCCCAACCACGTGTGTTGCAAATTTGACCGTATTTTTATCTTTACTGAACTGATATAACCGTCACCAACTTGAATAATTTGATGTCAATTTGTTGCAGTTCTAGCGCCCCCCCCCCCGAACATTCCCGACGGCTTCTCTATATTCTCGTCGCGAAACATCCGGGTTTTAGCGTGGAGATTGCCCCCATTTTTGTTGCGTCAGGTCACGGTGGAAACATATGACCGAAGTTCGGATTTTTCGACTGATAGTGCCATACTGTACAATATATTCAACGTTTCAATGTAGATGAATGCTCATTTCTAATGTATTTCACACTATTTCTGTATCGTTTGCTGTCTTGTGACGTATGATCTAAATCCACCCCTATGTTAGAATCCACTGAGAAGGAACTCGGCATAGCGTCTCAAACGAAACTTTTTAGTAATGTAACATCTTTTTGTAGTTTTAACATAGACAGTAGAGTGGACTTACCCCTCTACCCCTCTACTAGAATTTCTATTATATAGGCGACATGATGTCTGACCATAGACCCTCGGAGGTCTAAGGTAAGATCGGTACATAGGCCTAGGGGTAATAACAAATGCTCAGAACAGCCATTTTATCCAATCACATACGCGCTTCGTGAAAGGTGTCAAAACATTGGGTTGATCTAACATTTGTAGATAACCATCGAGAACAATAGTATTATGCATGTGTTATAATCCACAGTTGGCCATTGTTGCTATGTTCAGACAGGGAAAAATTGAAACGCTTCTGCAACACTATTTGTGATTTGTAAACACAGGGAATTAATAGATTAAAGAGGGGTTTACACGTGTGAGTTAAGTCCGGAGTTGACACCGGAATAAATTTAAACCTGTGTCAGTTGGACGTGTAAACAGACAACACCGAACTAAGAAAGAACTAAATTAATTCGGTGTCGGAGGGCTGGTCCAGGTTCGGTGCTCCGTACTAAACAATGGCCTATTTACACGTGTGACCAGAACACCGAACTAAACGCCGAACTATATCCTTTCTTCGGGCTTGCGGTCATTACCACAATGGACGGTGTTCAAGTAAGCTCTCGCGATCGCGGCAACAATTGGCCGCAGGAAGAGATCAGGCTACTAATGTCGATCTGGAGAGACGAAAATGTCATCCGTATGATGGACGGCACGTCGAGGGATCGGCAAGTGTGTGAAGTCGTCACTGCCAAGGCCAGGGAGAAGGGACTCGAGAGGACAGCCGAACAATGCCACAACAAAATCAAACGGTTGCGAGCTCAGCTCAAGTCCATGTCCGACAACAACCATCGTAGTGGCAGAGCTAGAAAAACGTTGCCATGTTACGACAAGATGTAGGTAGTAAAGGGAAAGCAACTGGTAGTAAAGGGAAAGCAACTCCACACATCGTTCATATTTGGGTTGTTTGCGTTTTGTGTATGATATTGTGTATAATATAAGTGTATATCATGTTTAACTGTTTTATGTAAAATGTTGCTTGGCCATGGCGAGAGGTCCCCGTAATCTACGTGTCCTGTGTTAATCCGCACTGGAGCGGAGAGACTACTGACACTGTGTTCCTTTGGCCCTACGTTTCGAAAACAGAGTTTTCTTCATCAGTCGCTTAAAATTCACTTTTGATTGGTGAGACGTGTTGAATGGTTGGTTGTTTTTATTTTAGAATATGTTGTTCCACTTACGTTTGGTAGGGAAGCTAGAATGTCTACTGTTTGGTCTTGTTGTGTTTGTGTAGGTTCGTGTGAACCTGAGTTTGAGCTATTGTAGTTTTTGTGAAGTCTGGATCTTATCAGTGTGTCGCCTATATTTCTGTCCCTTCTATATGCGACTATTGGTTGGTTTTGGAACAGTTTTTTAGTGTTTCGTCTTTTTCAAGTTCACTCCAGTTTTCTGTCAGGGCTTGCTTGATTTTTGTCGTTTCGATGTACGGGCTATACGTTGTTATGAAGACTACTGTATTGTTGGTGGCGTTATTTCTTTTGCTTGACCCGAACTAAATTTTTACCTTGTGTATGACGTGTAAACGTGAGACCGCTTAGATCGCTGATAAGGAATATTTACAGAGCGACTAATCAGATTCCCTCAGGTTTAAAAAAATACACGTGTAAACCCACCTTGAGTCCGCTTGCGTCCACATGCACAAAATTAAGCCATTGTTTTAATGTTTAAGATGTCTTAATGCGCCCTCTCGAGTTCAAAAGGTGTGTATGGCTAAGCATTGTTTGTAACAACAAGATGGCTGAAATGGACGACGTCGTACTGGCTGTAAAGAATGTGAAAGAGGCTCCCCACCTAACTATCCAAAATGTTTTTGTGTCGAGTTTGCGTTTTATTCGTTTCTAAAATGTGTTCCTACATTCTTATTCGATTGTTTGTGTTAATAAAAATGTTTGTTTCGCCTCGCCATAAGCTTTCCCCACCCAAACAAAACATTACCGTACACACTAATCCAAACTTCCCTACAAATATCCGAGGCGAAACAAACAGTTTTATTAACACAAACAATCGGATAAGAATATGTAGGAACACATTTTTGAAACGAATCAAACACAACTTAATGACTCAATCGAATATTTTTGTTCCCAATTAATAAATAATAGACAATCTCAATTCTCGATTTATGGCATTTTTTGTCGACCGATAAAAGTCTTTTCATCTTCAATATTCCATTCTAATTTCACCTACGGTATATAATATCCTAACCTCCTGTGACTTTCCTTCTAAACGTTGCTTTGCCTTTTGCACCAAAAGAGATGCTGTATTTTATGCCAAACGATGAAAACATATGTTAAGAAATAACCATGTATCAGTCAGTACGGCATGCGAAACCCGGACGGCCATACCGATTGGGGACAGAGCAGAGTAGATCGAAACGCAAACGGGGTGTTATTATAGGAAAGGCAGTGACGGTGACTTATTTTAAAGCTGAATAAAATGCTGTCTCTGGTTGAGTAAGTCTGTTGATCGAAATATATATTTTGTTCCCAGTTGATTAATCATGGGGGATGGCAGTCTCGATCTCCCCTTTATGATTTGATATTTACTGACTAGTTCCCTCTCATTTTTGTCAATCGATGAAAGCATTTTCGTCTTCCATATTCAATATTACTTTGACCGATGTTACATCCTGACCTATACTGTCATTAGTTTTGACCAACGTACAAAGACTTTGCCCATGCGTCCGGTTGATGAGATATTTTGCAAAACGGTGAAGAAATTGGGGCCCGGGAGACATCGATGTCAATCCGTGGCATTATTAGGCCAACCATATTTCGATGTGGAAATCAGAGAAAGACATGATAAATTATGTCTAAATTGCATTTTGTCACAGATTTCAGACCCAAGGA
>LD356482.1:84983-99275 GCA_001465055.1 Ptychodera flava
AAACTTTCAATGCATCAAACGCCATAAGACTATCTCATCTGCCTGTCAAGGAGTTACAATATATTTCCAAGGGCTGGCACACGATGTCAACTTACGTGTCGTCCGTCCAGCGGCCGGTGGCAGTGTCACAGATTGTTCCGTCTGTAATCGCGGCCACTTTGATTTTGATGTGACACCAACATGCGTTTGAGGGTTTTTTGTTACCTAATTTGTCGACCTCACAAAATTTCACAGTCCATGCTTTGAAGCAGTCTCAACATGGCAAACATGTCTCACTTAAATTTCATCCTCGTCGTTCCAAATTAAATTCGACCACTAAATTATTTCGGCAGTTTTAATTTCCTGTTAATTCGACGTTTTTCAAATCGTAATTATTTTTTCTGGTCGAATTGATAGGGTTTTTGGTTGCAAGTTTATCTCTTCGTCGGACCAGTATACCGCGAGATGTAGCACTGTGTTCGACAGCCATAGCGAAAGAAAATATTATTGTATGTTGGTTGTTGTTTGTTTTATGTTACAAATACCTGTCGCGTTAGGGCGTTTGAAA
The DNA here is from genome assembly GCA_001465055.1 of Ptychodera flava. Classification (NCBI taxonomy): domain Eukaryota; kingdom Metazoa; phylum Hemichordata; class Enteropneusta; family Ptychoderidae; genus Ptychodera; species Ptychodera flava. Next base: position 85,531 of record LD356482.1, read on the forward strand.
CGCTTCTGAAGCGGCTCAGTCTGTCCACACAGCGATTTGCGGATAGAGTTAATCCCTACAACGGCTCTGGTCGGGCCGACTAAACCGTCTCAAATCTGAAACGCTTCAGAACCACTTCGGAGTGTCCACAACTTTCTGTGTCAGTATTGGCCCAGAACCGTTTCAGAGGCGTTTCAATGGCCTGTGTATGAACGGCATGGGGAAAAGTTGGAATGAAAATTAGTCAATTTCGATATACTTTCGGAAGTTACTTTTATTTCTTCAGTATCTGAATTTCATTTTGCATAAAAAATGTTTTCTGCTTCTGTCAATATCCCAGTGCAAAGACCGCTTACATTGTTGGTTATAGGTCACGCGCCCGTGGAGCTCTTTTAAGCGTAACAGATGTATAATAGTCTACCGTCCAAAACTAAATTAAATCATATCAACTGCTGAAACAGACATGTTTCAGCACAGGTTTTATTTTTTAACAGTAAGCAGGCAAAATATGAACCCACCAAGAGTGCCGGCAAGGTATATATATTTCCATGACAAAAATTAAAAACTAATATAGGAAAAAGTGATCACTGTGATTAACACAGATAACTTTATTGCCAATCTTTTCTCTTTGCAGAAAATCTCTAGATACGTGACTTGATCTTCAATTCCGAAATAACCCTTGGCCGCAATAATTGAGAGATTTATTGTCACGTAGTTGCGCATGCGCATACGTCTTATTATATTGTGAAATACATGCACCCTTGCTGACGTTTGAAGTTTCGGTTGACTGACGATTAATCGCGTTTGCTGCGTTATTTCTAGGAGTCAAGAGAAGTTCGTGTAATTTTCTCCTAAAATGAATTTCTTCAAATGACAAACATTCTGAAACTTCATACCACCATTGAATTAAATCTTCCGATTTTCTTTGATACGACAACTTCAAAGAAATCTGTATTAAGGCGTCAGATAAAATGTAGAGTGAGACAACATTTCGTTGACAATGGGAAATCATGGCGAGTGCTTCGTGTTGTTATGCACACCCCGCAAAATATCTGATATCAAAGCGTTGACTTCTTTACTATGACGGTTGCTTACCTAAATTCACAGAGAACACCCAGGAAAAATTAAAAAAATACTGCTCGTAATCATGACTGAGTGTTGAATTATCGTTTATCGTTCCGAACATCCGAGGGAAACGTACGCGACGCCTGGTTATCACGTGACCATAACGTAACATGTACGTATTGGACGCAATTACGCCTCTTATACTAACTGAACTCTCCTTTAGTTTCAAACTAGGTAGTTAATTCTTCTATGTTCCGAACATAGTAACATCACTACGCATCCGTTAGAATGACTGGAACACAAATAGTGCATTCATAGTACCCCGTTGCCTACCTGTGCATACATACCTATAGTGCACTACTGCTACCAAGCTGATTATGACATATTTCCCACATATAGCTTACAAACAAACGTCCATTTGTTTTGAACAAATAGTACATTGTGAATAAACCAAAAAGGGTAATTTCCAAGCTATTTCGCAAGAGCAAAGTGTTTCAGCTTGAAAGATTTTAAAGACGATACCCATGTCAAAGCTTACTATCAGAGAGAGAACAACAGTAATATTCTGAAAATTTTGAATATTTTTCACTGCAGTGTTTTCTTTATTTCTTTTGCTCGCGATCGACACCTCAGTCTCATATGCCAATCATTGTTTCTCGGTTGCTTATATTTAAACTTGTTTGTATGGGATAAAGCGTCTTAAAAACCTGTAAATCAAATAACTTTTTATGAAAACATTGATAGTTTTGCACTGTTCTTTATCCCGTGATTGCAGAGGAAATCTGGACCTGCGATTTATTCTTATATCTCCACACTCGTTAGCCGCTCATGCGGGGATAACCCCAGAATACACTAAAAACACTCATGCAAATAACCTCGACACTGGAGAAAGACGCGCTTCTACTGTTTTTCTCTCTACCAATCCTCGGGCCAACCTTCCTGCCAGGGAATGTCAAGAAAAAGTTTGGTTCAAATCTCCATTTATCTAGTTTTGCATATCTCCATACTTGTGTTTCAAAAACAGCAGTCGCGGAAGTTTCACTTCTCTAAATGGTCACCTCAAGTAGTTTTGTGCTTGTAGCCACGATTCCACCTCCTGTACCAGTCAAACTTATCACCAGTTGCATGTCACCAGGCAGAATGTTTATCAGATTTCAACCGTGGGCTGATAAACTCAGCCTCAGTAGCAATTTATGAGCTAAGCTCACACATCGGCAATATTAGACAAACATTTCCATGCTAGTAATTCGGCATAGAACTGTAAGATTTATCACTGTTTTATCACTCGGTGTATCGTACCACACCCTTGGAGTGTTATAAAGTTTGTAACATACTGATCAAGAAAAGCACTCAATTGCAAATCATTTGAATATAACTTGGCAATTTCACATGTATTTATGATACGTACGTCATATATTTGGTCGCTTTGTGTAAGAATTTCGAGATCTCTAAAAGGAAAAACGTGAACTAGTAAATCGACACTCTGTTTGGTCATACTTGTGTGAATAGACATGAACTTGTCACGGTAAGTGTACATGCCCAACTTCCTGACGTGGATTCATTACGAACACTAAGTCACATATATGGTGTTTCTTTGAACGAACTGACAAAAATGATAATTAATTTTTTTTTACTTCTTCATTTTAGAACGAACTACTTCCATACAGACGCTGATGCAATAAATGTTATCGCGACGGCCAGGTATATCTGATATGTGAAAATTACTCGTGTCTGCTTTTTTCGATACTTCGCTGACTCGGAACAGTTTTCATGGCAAGAGGAATTACCTTGTATTAATTGGTCCACCCGGGCGTTTCCTTCGCGGTTTATGCTTGAAATGATCTCATTTAAAGTTTGTATAAAGACCATGTACTATGGTGCACATGATCTCCCATGATACCGAAAATAGTATCAAAAGAGAATGGTCACTAGGTGGGCCTTCGAAGATTTTTTTATATATTTTTGAGCCTATCGACTCCTATCAGCATTAGTTTCAGGAATACGTATCATTACATGCATATGTATGCATGTTTCAGTTGCAAAAGGTTATATGTATTTCTTTAGTATATGTATCAATGACGTGCATTCTTACACATAAATGACTGTGCTATGCAACTATCTTTTTCAATCAGTGTCATAGCCGTGCGAGCCAGCTCCCAAAATAAGCTAAATGTCCCAAGAGTCTGCATGACGTGTTATTGTCTGACCTGTCACAATTTCCTTCATGGCTGCAGCAATACATGCAATAGTGTACAAAAGAAAGCTTTAAATATAAAAAGACTCCTGCAAAACAATAAGAATTAGAGGAGGAGGATGTTTATACTAATGTGGAGGGACTGTAAAGGGCAAACCCTAGGCCCTTCCAGATGGGTTTGATCACGTTTATGGTACAGAAACCGTGAGAGAAGTGACTAGATGTTTCTCACTAAACACCAAGCCATTCTCTCAAACGTAACCCTTTCTAATTTGTAGAGACTGTCTTAAGGCAAGTTGTCATCCCGATGTGGTGTCCCACTCTTTAACACACATATAAAATAAAGTAACTTCATTTGACTGAAGAATGGTGAATAATTTTAATGTGTCATTAAACCCTATTATACAAGTGCATAAAGATACACGTAGGCACCACCACTAACTTCCTGTTTTTACACATTTATGCACTACACAAAGGTACGCTTATGAACTGACCAACTTCATGCAAATTTTATGCAATTGCATAAAGACAGTTAAAAATGCGATTTAACCCTTTAATAATGTTGTGGAAAGCGTATGGTCATACAAGTTGCTCTAAAGTGAAATAGAAAACAGAAAACAGAAGAAAATCTCCTGAGACACTTGCGTTGTTGAAGGCAGACTTTTAGATTTTGTATGTTATCCTTAAAACATGTCATATGTTGACAATATATTTTAAAGTTCCTAATCTCTCCTGGGAGATAAATTATTTTACTAGGCAACAATCATAGTTCAAATCAGAGAAGATAATAAATGAAGAAAACAAAGTAAATTTTCAAGTGCGTATATGTAAAAAAGCAAAACAGCCACTAAGTCATCAGCAATGTGTGTGTTTTTTATTTCAAAGATGTATAAGCTTTTAGGCGATGAGCGGTGTTTTCGGATAACCGATTTAATTAATCATATAATGATATTAATAATGTCAATGATTAGCCAGTCAGAGACCATAACTGTTACAATGTTTTTGCGGGATTTAACCGAATGATTGTGAGCATGGACTTCATTGGGATATGAGCAGTTGCGAGGACGCGAACAATTGAAATCTATTTAATCAAAAAGTAAAAAATTCCGATGGTATCTGCGGAATAGATCAGATGCCATAATTGGGCATGGCAAATATGGAAAAAATAATTCCCAATAGCATTCGTAGTCAATTACAGGAGAGACTCATTTGTTCATTGACTTAAATCGAACGCAAGTAACAAAGTTTTTCTCAGTTGGAGTCTTTTCACAGTCAATTGAGCAATATTTGCTTTTAATAAATCTTAGTACAAGGATCGACGCACATCTGTGGGTACAAAACCGAATAGGAAATCTAGGCTGTGGGAAATGAAACAAGATTATCTGCTAAAATTATCTATAAACAGCTAGCGGAAGTAACTTTTCTTATCATGCTATTTTCACTTCTCCATTTCAAATATATTTGTGTCGTGTTAGTAAAAGGTACTTTATACCGGTGCTGTTGCCATTGTATGACCAGGCTAAGTCTGTTCCATGAAAATGAATTTTAATATCAGTAATCGACAACTGTCAGCCAGTATTTTATTGTTTGCCTCTGCGTGTTGCTCCATTTCATTTCAAGGTAAGAACTTTGACGTACCTTGACATTACGATGGATATGTTCGAATGCCAATCGCTATTTTTCATTCTAAGTGAGTTTCAGATTTGTAAGTACCCTTTGCGTAAATATGTGCAAACAGTGACATCAGCATTTCTAAAAATTTGTAAGAGTTTTCGAATGAGTGCATAATTATATTCTTTTCTTTTACAGACCGTGATAGAAAGCATAAGCAGTGAATTATTTATAGCTCCTTGAACAAACTAAGAAAATGATCATTAATCTGTTTCCTAGTGCTAAGCAAAATTGTATGGCAAAGAAGATTATTTCATGGCCTCATCTCTTAAAATTTATGACTGAAATTCAAAACTAAGTGAGGTGTCGCTAGATAGGGCTCTGCGTGCGTGTTGTGGAACTTAATCAATTTAGCGACTTTTCACTCTAATTGAAGTTCGTGTCACTAACCACAAAGACATTTTCATAGACCCATTTAAATAAATTTACAACGTCAAGGGCTTTCTTAATGTAAGTAGAATAATTTTTATTCGAATCTGTATTGATTGACAGGAACGAAAGCAAACAATATCGACCAAGGCAGTGCTTATCCAAGAATCCTGATGGCAAGACAAAGTAGTGTTCGTACCGCAATAACTTTCTACAATGGCACTGGACAGCAAGTATACGAATCTGATTTTACGCGTTATTACATAACCCACGACGAAGAAATGGCATTCAGGTCTATTGCTTTCGACTTTGAAGATTCGCGTCTTTTCTTTAACGATGTCAAATATACACAAATTTTAAGTCATGAGTTAGACAGTAGAATTGAAAATGCGATATACACTGGTACGTCTGCAAAGGTCGAAGGCATATGTGTTGACTGGATGGCAAAAAACATCTACTGGACTGACGCTGTGTATAACTGGATTAAAGTCTCCAATTTCGATGGAACCCATTATAGATCTTTAGTCACGACTGATTTGGACCATCCTGTAGCTATTGCATGCAATCCGCTGACCGGGTGAGTGTTATTTCAATTTTAATATATTTTACTTTGTTTTCTTATGATAATAATAAAAGGGAAATTGAATAGTGAGAAAACGACGGAGAAAAATTATGTGAGCTCCAATACTTCAGAGTAGTAGTAACCAACTGTCGACTAGTTATATCACTTTCATAAATCCGTATCCAGATTGACTTACATGTAAGCCAATATACATATCAAACGTACATTTACATAGTACTACACCATTTTATTTGATCTATGATTATGTTTTCAGCAATTGATGTATATCGAAACATGCCATGGCATTGTAGGGTTTCTCATTTTCCGGCAAGAAATAAAATATGACATTTTAAAGCTGCGCATTTTAAAGCAAATCCGTTCACATGATCATGAACGTTATATTCAATCTCAAACGTGCTTTCTAAGTGTTGCATTCTGAATAATTATGATAACATCCGCGCGGTATTGTATCGGCAACCTTCTTTTGAACAGAGAAATAATAATGGTAAACATGGCTTTGGGCACACAATTAACAATGAATCTCAGTCGAAGATGCCAAGATAGGTGAAGGTTTGAAAGGATACAGTTATTTTCACCAAAGTAAAAAAGCTTAAAATTGATCTCAATCTCATTACCTGTGTGTAATTGATTGTGTAAAGTGTTCCAAAAGTGACTGCTGTAGTTGTTCTGGAAGAAAGAACAAAACCAATGTTTACTTTGACCCGTACGGTTTCTCAGTTAATGGTTGCATGTTGAAGTCTCAATACATATTTGATCTGTGGGCAAACGTAAACATTGGTTCAGTGTTATTTATTTCAGTCCATGTCATACACAAAACTTTGCACTTTTCCCAAAAATTCCAGGGGGGCAGCTGCCTCCCCCCCTCCGCAGGCAAAGACTATGGATAAAGATAGAAGGCGCGCTTGTTCTGAAATATTAACATTTTGAATAAGACTTTATGGCTTAAACATGGTGACATTTTGTGCAATATTTTTGATTTTTTCCGCTTTAAGGATGATAAATACCTTTTAGACACTTTCAGGTTTTTATTTTTTTCTCAATTGAACACGTCCCAAACCCTACTAAAATATATATTTTCTGAAAGCCCTGATATAGAGCTATCCGACTAAGTATAGTACACGGTCATTATTTGCATATGAGTCATGTGACAAGCGTTTTGCTGAACCTTCCAAAAACCGGTTTTTCCTGCCTTAAGCAAACACGCTGCAAGATTTCCGGTTGAAATTTCTTTATTGACAAGCGTTGACAATATCCTTCAAAAATGTGTCTGCGATTTTTTCTCGGAGGCTCCATTCAAATTATATGGCGTGATAATTAAAATTCCTTGAAAAGCACCTTCGTCCAACACCTTTAAGAGCGCATTAAAAAAAGCAAAGGCAGATAAAGGAAATACCAGACACGGATTTTGAGTTCATTATGTTTCCAATAGACAGTGTTAATTTCAAGCAGCTAGTGTTTGTGAGCGAAAATTGACGAGGTGCCAAAGAAGGCTACCTCATTCACACATTGAATTCGAGAAAAACGCAAAAAATCTGTTTTGTTACTTCGACGCCACGGCGTTTGATAATTAAACGTGCATTAACCTAAACGCGGTCATATTTGATTACCTAGTGATAATGTCGACCGGGAATGACAGTTGTTCAAAGAAAACGTCCGAGGAAAATAAAATAAATCGCGGTAAACTGCCGATTTTCGGCAGGCTTCAGTGGGCGAAAACAATGACGTCAGCAGTCATTACTGATATCGGGCGTGTCCTAAACTCATATGTAAATAAGCTTGCCTGCGTTCCCTACATGAACACAACGTGACGTAGACTCGATACTATCGGACTAATTGTTTATTGTCCACAAGTTGTGAGAAGTGATCTAATAAATGACGAAACTTGAGACGTCAAGCACCGCAAAGCGGAGAGTTCAACCTCCTACCACAACCATATTACACTATGGGTATTTTCGAGATAAAAGCTTACTAGCACTGCATGGCAGGGCTGTGTTACCGGCGTTTTAAGGCTTCCCACCACAATTAGGGTTTCCTACGAAGTTTGGTGGGTACCGACTGATGTTTCCGTATTTTGACGAGTAGCACAGCTACTTTATCGTGCCTTCAACCACAGCTACTTTATCGTGCCTTCAACCACAGCTACTTTATCGTGCCTTCAAGAAACAGCTCATTGTAACTTTTTAGCCATGTAATTTCTAGGCTGTAGACTGGTCAAAAATTTGTCTCACTTGAAATGTCATTTATTCATGATGCATATAAATCTCTACGCACCTTCGCATCAAAGGAAAGCTTGAGACTCACTTTTTTGAAGGGTCACATCTCAGAACCACTTTGTAGCAAACAGTCGGCGCCGTTAAAAAACGTGTTAGTAATTACTCTCCGATTTTTCTGACTTTGTGTGTTCTGCGCCAGACAACGATCACTGACCGTGGCCTTGTCTTTAGCGGAATGATGAAAACCATTTTGTTGTGTGGCTCGCGTTAATTTATTTATCTGTCTGTTTTTTTTTCGCTCGTAAAATGTATTCACCGACATTTCACATTTGGTCAAACAACAATTTGATCGCGGGTCTCGGAGAAAGTTTATTGCCAATCCTGACCACGGGGATATTAACAGAATGCGTTATTCTTAAAAACCCACAACGTATATTTTTGTATAAATAATGAAATACGGGTCGTGTACTTCGGTTCAACACTAAATATCGCCTTCTTTGACATGTTGAAACCAGAAATGGCATGTCCGTTCGTGATTGCTGCCCGTTGCGTTGAGGTACTGAGAGCAGTGGATAGGCTAGCAGCACTTCTCAGCGTGGTTGAGTTCATCTACGTGATAAACCAGATTGCAAACCAAAGCAAGACCATTCGAACGCAATGTAGAAAAAGTAGACGTGCGTTACCCGGCAACGTTTCCCAATCGGTCCGAGGAGAGTTCGGCGTATTTTTCTCGCACAATTTCGGGGGAATACAAGTTCCTGGGGGATGTCAACCGATCGACTGTCAAATTGTATGACTTCGTCACCATTTCCAAAGTAAAACGACACTGAAACCGTTGGTGAGGTACTTGGATGTTATTCACTGTGATTACGTTCAGATTCACTGGGGACGGTGCATAATAAGCTTACCACGCAAGTTTGACCGATGTGTAAAACACAATCACTTCATCAGAAAAAAGATATTTCCTTTTTTTTCGGTCCCAATTGGTTCGGAGCAGGAAAATTTTGGATGTTGGACTTTATCAAGTATACAAAATATAATCAGAAACGGATATAATAATTTGATGTTCGGCATCATAGGTGGGATTCTGGGAACACTTTTTGATTGTCAGACATTGTATTGACAGACATTTAAATCGTGGTTTTTGGTTGTTTTTTTTCGGCCCTAATTTCATTCGGAGCTGGATGGAAGAACTTTGAGAGTGGAACTTTGTTGCGTGTCGACTCAAATGTAAAATGTCAACAAAAGTGGACGTATTTTTTTGGTTTTCGGTCGTAATATTAAGTCGGATGGAGAACAGTTTTGGTTGTCTTACAGTACTTCTATCGGGTACGGACAGACGTGAAACATACTGGTAAAACACGCAATTTTTTGCCGCAATGCGTTTTGAACGGAAACAGTTCTGTGTGTCGAAAACTGACTTATTGGACTAGGCTCGGAGGGACTGTGCTTCAACAAACATTATTGTTACGGTTTATTGTTGGGACTGTGCTTCAACAAACATTAATGTTACCGTTTATTGTTGACATGCGGGAGTAATCCTGATTTTTGGAGAAGCTCAACGATGTCACTATGTAAATTACGCAACGTTGTGTCACTCAAGATGGATTATGCAAATAGCGATGCAAATATGTCCACGATGTTTACAAAAGCTCCCCGTTTTGACATGGTATAGCCACGTGCATTTGTTTTGATTTTTAAAAATCGTGAATTACACGGAAAGCATTAGTTATCTTGAACTAGCGGCACATCTCAATGATGGGCCTGACTTTAAGGCGTATTCTCAGAAAATTTTGAAAATTCGACAGTAAAATGACCGATTTCGTCTTTATCATCGTTAATAAGCTTAAGGTTCTTGTATTCGCTCATTAATTTTGGAGAATTTTGATTTTCAATTGTTCAAATTCATCCAAAGCGTCATGAGCAATAAAGCTGAAAGTTGCAATATTACAAATTACTCATAAAAACAAGTGTATTGCAAAAAGAAAAGCAGATGAGCTTACATACGCATATTAAAGCAACATTAGTCAGTTTCCTATCACCAAAATTAGTTCTAATCGTAAGGGACAAAATTACTGCATAAAATACATAAAACTCTACATGTATCATAATGTCTGAATAGTAAATTCTTTAGTTCCTTTGAAGTGGATGCATCTTGACATTATTATCATAATGCTTGAAAACTCAAACATTCCAATCTTAACAGTCTTAAACATGAGGCAAGGAGGAGGCAATAGATATTTCATTTCAACTTTTCCCCAATCAGAACCTGACCTGCTTGGGATCATAACGCAGTATCATAAACTGTTAGATCAGCCAAATGGTTTTGTTACCTTTCATAAAACGTGTACGTTATTGGATAAACTGGCCGTTCTCACCATTTGGCCTGTGCACTGGTCAGGTGTTAATGTTAGATATCCTGTTGCCTATAAATAAGACCTTAACTACAGAAAATCAGTTACACTACTACTAAGTTTCATTTGAGATGCGATGCGGGCTCGGTCGCCCAGAAACATTCGTGCCCAGACGAGTGTCTGGTAAAGCCCCATGAAGCAAATGTTTTTGGAGTTGGGACAGAAATGCAATGGCCGGACATTTTCTCCATCCGTACATCAGTCACTCTAATACCATACATGAACACTAGTCTTGAGCAATTTACAATTATACACACAGACACGCATTTTCCAGCATACAGACTGCGAATATCTAATATGCCTAAGGTAGCCCACAATACAAATCGCACAAGCATTAATGATGTCAAACAGTGCAGTGTAGATCTAGACTTGGTTCAAGTCGCTGATTATGTTAAATAAAGTAATTTCAGCTTTTTTACGATGCAATGGTGATATATTTGTTTGAACCTCTTCTGATTGAATTTGATAGCAGTCAAATCAAGACTACGCTGTCGTTACATCTGAATTCGTGGTGCATCTAAACATGCGTGGAGTGAAGACTATCTGCATTATTTTCTCTCGGAATCACTGACACCTAATCCGGCGATAACTACACTACGTCGAAGTAAGAAAAAAAGGCGATTTGTCTTACACATCGCATTCACCAAATTATTTTTATTCACAGACTTGGACCAAGCGAAGACCAAGCAAATTTTGGATTTCTCACTGCACCATTGCTCTCAGTTTCACTAGCGCTAAACTTGATCGTCATAAGGGAGCACTCGGTTTTTTACGGGGAGGGGGCCGCTGGAAAGTAAACTACAATTGAAATGTAAAAAGCAACCCCCTCCAAATTAAATTTCTAAAATCTGACCCTTAATTCACCAATTGTAAAATGTGAGCCTCTCCCACAAAAAACTTCATCTGTTTTGAGTTATTAATATTCCAGTTAGTATTGCATGAATCACCAACTCGAGTCAGAGGTACTGTATTCAATCATCTCCGTGACGAATTCCCTAGTCACATCATCATCACACATGGAGTTTACGTTGTCTCGTTGATTCACTAGCATCTTACGATGTACCATAAGTCCAGAATATCTCCACAATTTTTCATATCGACTCCATATTTCCTTAGCAGTTTGAATTGTGTCATTATACCAGGGGGCCTTAATTTCATTCAGACACAAGGTGATAAGGTCGTCAATAGAAGCTGTCTTCGAGACAAATCGAGCGATGTCGGCCGACAGGTTATCAAGTTTTATTTTCCGAATCTGACGATACGATATTTCTTTGCCATTAACTCTGGTTGATGACGAAGAATACTGGATAGTGATTGGGAAAACACATTTCAATTGGCCATACAGTAGTCAAGACGTAAACATCGATAAAGCGAACAATGATCAGAGCCAGTGTACAGCCTTTGCGATGTGTTGCACCATTGACCAGCTGAACAAGGTCGAATGATTCAGGAAACGTTGACCCTCTGAGGAAAATTGATCATCCTGGTGATTATTCATATCACCGCCCAATATGAATTTGTTGAAATGAAATTTTCCTCTATAAACATAGCAAAGGAATAACCGCTCTCTTTTGGATGTAGGTGGATGATAGACTGTATGTACTAGAACACAATCCGGTATATGATACATTGCTCAACAGAGAGACCTACGATGGATTTTGCAATTGTAGTTGTTGGATTCCTCCTTGAAGCACCGATACTATCCGTGCAGATAATGGCTGTACCTCCACCTTGACCTTGCCTCGTCTTCACAAGCATTTGATAAGCAGGGGCAGGATCTTGGATATTACCGGAGCGTCAAGGCTATCAGCAGTTAGCCAGGTCTCAGCCAGCATCAAGTATCAGGATCGCTAAAATTGATGAAATCATAAACAAGGGCAGTTTTCTTGTTGATTGAACAAGGATTCAATAAGCAGGTTGGAATGTTAATGTTCTTGTAATTTTTACAAGGAAATTTGTTGCAAAATGGAACTTTAACAAGCTCTGCAGTATCGACCATTATCCCTACCATGCCATGCCTTTTTATATTTCTTGAGTCCCTGCTGTTCCTGTTGTTTCATCTATTATCAATCGCACTTTAAACATTTCAAATAAAATTACAAAGCTACTATAACCCATAGAAAAAGTAAATTATTTGAAGGCAGTTCGTTAGAAGTAATGAAATTTATCAAATAGATGTCTGCAATCTCAGATGCATGAAGATTTCGTGTTGTACGACCAGTTAAAAGGTCGATGTGACGTGTCATCAACAAATCGTGAATTGTGCGGTCAGCCCAAACTTCTTTTATTAAAATACCCTGAAAATTTCCATACCCCAGTAAAATTATTGTAATGCTTTTATAAGCGGAAAGACAACTTCATCAGTATTCCAATTTAGTGTGAGAAGACATGGTTTCATGGCAGTAAGGAACTGGACATTATTACATATGTACCACAGATTACCAATTTGTTGGCAGCGAAATAAAGTTGGTATTTTCACAGACAGAGATAACAGAGTCCCTGTATATTTTTTGCATTTTCCAACAATTTTGACACTATTCTAAGTATTTTAGCTTTTGATTGAGCTAATTATCACTACTTTTAAATATTACACTAATTGTTTGCTTTAAACAAAGTATTTCACGTGTTTTATCAACTTCAAAGCATTTCGAAAACAGGTCACGTGCCATTAAATAATGTTTACATAGAAAACCATGGTTAAGAAATTACAGCGAAAACGGAGTCAGCGTGGACTCTCTGTTGTGTCGCGCGACAAAATAAACGCAGCCACAGACGTTTTTTGCAGACAAAACACACAGACAATGTAGCAAATGTCATGAAATCTTTTCTATTGAAAAGGCGTGCTAGCGTTACCATGACTTACTTTTTTGAACGTGTTGATTTCCTCATGGATGTGTAAGACAAATATATCCATGTCTTGAACAAAAATAATTGAAAAAAATCTAAATTTCAATATTATCGATGATTTTATCCACCTCACAAACTGAACCAAGGGTTTTCCGTCTTTAGCTGACGCTAAAAGAGGATAGCGTCAATGGAAAAACACACTACGTACCCGACCCTAGTACGGATAGACCCTGGGGGTAGAGGTGTCGATCAAACAGTCGACGGTGTGCTCGCTGTCGTCGGAATTTCGTCTAGACGTTTGTAATAGACTTACGGTGATGAAGGTGGCATCGAATAATATAGATAAGGTGTATAGTACTGGCATTTCGATGGCAGCAATCCATATTGAGCCACTTGATGCGATGTTTGCC
>LD356482.1:99804-112686 GCA_001465055.1 Ptychodera flava
CAAAACCAGTTACCCGTGCTATTCTCAAATCACCGGAGGAGTCTTCAACTTCACATTCAACATCGCGGCCTCAGAAAACAACTCCGTACACCACCGTGTTTCATTCAGTGAACGTAACCGTAGATCTGACAGCCGTACTCTGACTCCGATTAGTCTAATTTCGCGTACAATTTGGAAGTTTCAGTCATTCTAATTTTTATTATAATTGATCTTGTTACTCTAAATACCAATTTTGTTCACATGTATTTAAAATATTTAAGATTTCTGTCCTGAAACGTCTTTGTTTGTGTCTGTTGTTGTTGTCCTAGTCGAGATGGAAATACAGTGAACGAGGTACTCTGCATCAAATATTTGCATATGAATAGTAGAAAGTTTTCCCTTAGCCAATCAGTGAGCTCACAGCTGATGAAAAGTTCATTGACAGCATATCAATGCGCACTATATAGAATCTATATGCAATCAGGCCGTGTCGTAATTAGCTGTTTTTTGCGACGGCGATCGACAAAGTTGGGGAACATATGTAATAGTAACAGAACCCCATGGCCTTGGAGGGCACTCTGTGGCGTTCCGAAGGCATTTCCCTCGGGATACGGTGTATTCTGCCTGTACTTTTCCTCGCTTCGCTCGGAAAAGTACTGGCGGCAGAATACACCGTATCCCCCGGGAAATACCTTCAATTTCGGAACTTCACAGAGTGCCCTCCAAGGCCATGGGGTTCTGTCATATAACTTACAGAGGGGGTGGGGTGGGCCGGTGTTTTTTTTGGGGTGGGTCGCCATTTTTCGCACAAGCAATTTTGAAGGGTCATAAAATTTTGTGCAAGCCCGTGGGGGAGGGTAACCTTTTTTCATGCATCAAAGCTGAAATTGCATGTGCACGTATTGAAGAATATGGAATAATGAAAAAAGAAAAAAAATACCTCCTGGCACTTTCATTTTCTGCCATTTCCATTTTCGGCGCGCCCTTCGGGCGCAAGTTTAAGGGTACAATAAACAGTGTATTGATGATCCAAGCAGCCACATTGATTTAAGTTGTCATGATTTCTACTTATCCAACTCCTCTATTGTGCATAACTGTCCCCTATAATGACTTTTTCAATAACAACTAGGGAGATCGCTTATTTGATATCATTCTCCCATTGACAATACATTGGGTATTGGTCGGTGTCAAACGTTCATGTCGCTGTATGTACATTTTTTATTTTTTGAGGACATTAACAGAATACAAACTCTTCAGAATAGTGCATAGTGTCATCAATAACAACTGGAAGCTTCAGGTCGAACAACTTTTGAATAATAATTTAGGATCAGATAACCTATGAGTTATTTGTAGTTTCCTCATAGTGAATCAACATTTCGGTGAAATTCCATAATAAAATTTCTTGCACAACCATGGACTTGTAACCACTCTAGTCTAATCATGAACATTAATACCAATAATCAAGTGTACATAAATGCACAGGTTTACCTAGTTTTGTATTGGAAAAAAATTATTCATAGTTTCAACATAGACTGCCATGTTTCATGAATCAACATTTCGGTGAAATTCCAAAATCAACTTTCTTGCACACATGGACTTGTAACCACTCTAGTCTAATCAAGAACATAAATATCAATAATCAAGCATACATAAATACACAGATTTGCCAAGTTTTTTATTTTAAAAAAATATTCCTAGTTTCGTCATAGACTATAATGTATAATGGATCAATATTATATGCGAAATTCCAAAAACAAAGTTCTTGTATACAGATGCACGTGTTACCAGCCTCTTCTAATCAAGTACAATTATGTCAATTATTTAGGGTTCATATATGCACAAATAGTGCATATTTTTAATTGTGAAAAAAAATTACAGTTTTGTCATAGACTCCCATGTATAGTGGATCAACATTTTGAGCGAAATTCAAAAATCAAATATCATTTTCTCATGTGCACTTGTAAACAACCCATGCTAATCAAGTATATTTATATCAGTTATTAAACATATATAGATTGCTAGTTTTATATTGGAAAATACACGTTCATAGTTGTCTTATAGTCGACTACCATGTATAGTGAATCAACATTATTGATGAAATCTAAAAATTACATTTTTTGTACACGCATGCACTTTTTACCTGCCATTTCAAACAAAGTACATTGCCATGAATTATCACACACATATGATTTGATATTTTTCGGACAAAGCTTTATATCGGCCACATTTTGCCTTCCTTTTGGGAAGGGGACTTCAAATACGTATAGTTTTCAATCGGATTCGAACCCACAACATACGGCATCAGTCGCCTAGCTGAGAGGCCACAGACAGAACCACTCTGCTAAATCTCCACTCCCATAAAAGAGTGGTTCAATAGCCGGCTAAGTTGTTACATTTTTCTGACTGAGACCGCTCAACACGTTGTAGAGTTTGTGAAGCACTCACACACGCATGCTCACTATCATACATCGCACATACACACTTTATCGAAGCGAAGAAACGAATTTCATTGCTTGAACTGGGCGAACGATAACCTCGGGGACAATTCTGTCCACCAGCAGTGTTACCAACCCAGAGTAGAAAATACGGATAGTTTTCAATCGGATTCGAACCCACAACATACGGCATCAGTCGCCTAGCTGAGAGGCCACAGACAGAACCACTCGGCTAAATCTCCACTCCCATAAAAGAGTGGTTCAATAGCCGGCTAAGTGTAGCAATTCAAAAGGGGGTCTTGAACACATTGCGGGTATGTTGGGGGGATTGAGTAACAGGGGAGGGGCACTTATTTTCATGTACGGATAAGGGGGAGGGTCACTAATTTTTGTGCATGAACTTTTGAAGGGTCTCTTTTTTTGATGCAACGGTGTTTCGAAAAACACCGCCCCCCTGTAATTTATGTCCAGTCCCTAAGTGAATTATTTTTGTTGCCTTGAAGTTATTACATTTATTTTTGTGTATAAGAAAAAAGAATAATGATATTTTCTAAACATGGAGAGTCAATCTTTACGGATTTTTTTTTTTTTTTTGGGGGGGGGGTGTACTGCGCCATTTGGTAATATGACGCATTTTGTAACAACTTACGCAAAATGTAATAAGGGTATCAGCATTTTGTAATAAAATGGTCTACGCATTTTGTAATAAGGGTATCAGCATTTTGGAATAAAATATTGTTTACGCGATTTGTTATAAGGGTATCAGCGTTTTGTAATAAAACGCGTTTTGTAACATTAGTTAACGCATTTTGTAATAATTATAAACATCCGCTGATATTGTATGTATTTCAAAATGCTTTGTGGTTTCTGAATACGTAAAAATGTAATAGCATATAATGATGTCGAGATTATATCTCACTACCAGTGCTAGGTTATCATAATAACGCCATATAAAGGGGTCTGAGTTGACAGTCAAAATGCAATTGAATACAGAATGAGATTTATTGTCTGCGATTTATAATCGAGAAAACAAACTGAGAAAGGTTTAGTAGGTCTTACATACAGTACTGTACTTTGAAAAGACAATATACTGCAGACCTTTCTGCATTTTTTTTCTCTTCAATGTTACTGTTGGTGGATGGAAAGAGGAAGGCTTGGAGATGACATGCATAGCTCAGAATATAATAAAAGACAGCGACATCATCAACATTGACAGTGTTGTGTTCTCAGACCTTATTTTATTATACTAATGATGTACATGCCACAAAACCAACCTTATCCAGAAATGGTTCCCTTGTGACATTTTGAGGGTTTTGGTCTGATTTTAGGGCGTTGCTACATTGTTTTTACTTTTTTTACCAAAGAAAAACAGTAAAAATCGTTTTTGGTTACAATAAAATTGTGTATTCTTATTTTTTTGCATGTATATTCGATGAAGTTTGCAAAACTCGAATAATCAAATTCAGAGTTTTGCAAAATGATTGTAATGTTAGTGTACAATGTGACTTGAACGAAGGTTTTATTTGGTTCATAAAAATGATGTTACAAGCATTTTCCTGGAACCATCAGTTGTAGACAACAGAATCTAATATACATTTAGACATAATTGAGAAATGGGAAGTGATAAATTTTTTAGAATGTCGTCAGAAAGAGAAGCAATATGTGAAAATCATTGTAAATTTAGAATACTGGTGGCCATTTTGAATATTAAATGAGGTCATGTGACCAGTATTTGCATATTTTGGGGGCAATTGAAATACTACAATTCCACAAATATCTTGTAATTGTGGACAAAGTTTGATGAATTCAATAGTCAGATGTTATAAAATAGGGTAACTTGACCTGTCTGACCCCCATTCAATGGCGCTGTGTGTAATTCTTCACTTATGAGTGAAGACAAGAAAATCTGTGAAAGGTTTATGAAAGTCCATGGTCATGGGACTATAAACTGTAATTTAGCATTGGGATATGATACAATATCGATTATCTTTTACTGGAAAATTGGAAAACATGTAAAGATAATGATAGATTTATATTGTTGGCGGCCATTTTGACTACCTAATTGGGTCACATGACCAGTATTTTTGGGACAAGTATGTCATTTTCATTCAAAATATACATTCTTACTGTGGGAAATATTTCATAATATTAGGTGCTGGATGTTATGTTACATTATGCTTTTACCGACCTAACACTTATACAGAGCCTTTGTTTACATTACACTTAGCAGGTCAAAATGATACAAAATATCAGTGTTTTTTCAAAATTTTTGTCACAATCTCATTTCAGTTCATGCTGACGTGATAGGAAAACAGGTTTGGTGATGAAAAATGATGAATTAATTAGGAATTCCTATGAAAATAAAGAAATGTGTTGAAAAAATACAATATTTTATATATTGGCGGCCATTTTGAATACTTAATGAGGTCATGTAACCATAATTTGCATATTTTTGGGACAAGTATTTTATGGTGATTCCAAAAATATAATGGTAAGGGGGACAGTCTTTGTTAATTTAAGAAGTCAGACGTAATGCTAGATTCTAATTTCAAATGTAAACTCAACCCCAGCGCCTTGGGGTGCAAAGTTAAAGTGGGGTTAAAGTGGAAAATAAATGTACGAAAGGTTACAGTATTCTAAGCAACTTCTATACGTATGATATGTGTTTCTCTAAAGTTCATTGACGATCATTTACGGTAATAAGATGGGAGCGGCACATTAATATGTCAATGCTGGCAGCTGATATTTATCAAAATATACTGAAATAAACACTGACGTGAAGCAGTCAATTAAAATACTGAATGATAACTTATTTTTATCATCCCATAGACAAGGACAAAGTAAAGCTCTATCGACAAACAAGCCACTTTTCCTTGTATGTAAAAGGTTACAATTCATATCTACTGAGCCATGGTTTTGTTTTCTCAGATCTATTTCTTTCCCGTTGTGTTCCTCCTTTGAGTCTACGCTATCGCCAATGGTAAAATTTGTCTAGCCAACGAACTAGGATAAGCTGCCCTGCAATACTAAGATTAAGCTAAATTTGATTCGCTATCCTACTGGTTATACCTGCCAAATATCTGCCATTATCATTAAATTATAACAGCCATAGAAAGATAGATAGACAGACAGACAGACAGACAGATAGACAGACAGACAGACAGATAGATAGATAGATAGATAGATAGATAGATAGATAGATAGATAGATAGATAGATAGACAGGCATACTCAGACACTCTTCTCCCCCTCCCTCCCTACCCACATAGATGCGGACATACATACATACATACATACATACATACATACATACATACATACATACATACATACATACATACATACATACATACATACATACACACATACATACACACGTACACACATACACACATACACACATATACATACATATATACATACATACATACATACACACACACACATACATACATACATACATACATACATACATACATACATACATACATACATACATACATACATACGTACATACATACATACATACATACATACATAAATACATTTATACATACATATTCAACAGGTCAGATATACTTCCGCTTTAGTAGCTAAACAAGTCAAATCACTAAAACATCAGATTATTCTGACTGGTTTAGTTTAGTTTAGTTTAGTTTAGTTTAGTTTAGTTTAGTTTAGTTTAGTTTAGTTTAGTTTAGTTTACTTCAGTATAGTTAAGGTTATTACGAAAATAACGCAATGAATGTATGAAGACACATACACGCGCGTTTAGCGCGTCGGGCGATGCATTGCACTAATGTCTGAGTGCTTACTTTGCGGTATTTTCGTAATAATTATTATCGAACAACTCCTTTTTTATCAAGAATAAATGCACCCGTAATTTCCGATGCATTATTCCATACACTTTAGAGGCATATTCTGCATCGCTTTCTTAAGGTAGCGGTAAAGGCTATTTTTGCACCAATTCTTTTCTCAGAGTTAATGTCAAGTATCAAGTGTTAGAACCAAGATATTTAGTTAACATTTTCAGGATAACTCCTTTAGTTAATACTTTTTCCAAAGAATATAAAAATTGTATATTTGTAGCCATGATTTTGAAATATGACACCAATCAATATTAAAATTAATTTTTCATATTTTTTTACATATTTGAATTTAATAATAATTGGATATTATGAATATTACCAAATTAGTTATAAATATGTTGACACTATTAATTGTAAGATTTGTACGGCAGGATTTGGAAATAAAATTTGTTTTTATGATTTTACATGGGTTTACATATCAAAAAATTATTAAAAATTCTTTCAAATTTCAAAATGTGATTTTTCAAAAAGTACTTCAAATACAGGAAAATTGTGCCGTACAAATCTTATCTGTAACCTTGTTAATAGGCTGTAAAAATTCCATATCCATATCTTATTTCAAAGGTTGGATTAAATTGGTATAAAATTATGTAGGAAAACTGCTATTCTGTCAAAAATGTTGAAAACAAGGCATATTTGCACCCCTCTTTTGAAGTCACAGAACAGTCTTTTTGGTTAATCTCACTTTTAACACCTCTTTGACACTCAAAGAATCTAAAAGTGTATTTACAATAGCAGTCAAGCATTCTAAAAGCAAGCACTGCCTTGTCAAACTTTCCTGAAAAACAGTAAAAAATGACTTTCCCTTTTCAAACATTTTTTAAAAGCTAGGGGACCTCTACCATAGTTAATACACCAAGGACTCCCCAACTTCCTCTTATTTGGTCAGTTTTTCAGAAGTTTCAACGGGCTATAACTCTGCAATGCCTATGACCCCAAATGTCTAGTTTTTTTATTCCACAGAGAATGTTGACTACTTTCATGTTTTAATAGTTTTATTGAAGTTTATAACTGACGCTCTAGCCTTTACCGCTACCTTAACTGCGAACGGGTTAAGGGTAAGCGCCAT
This sequence comes from Ptychodera flava, assembly GCA_001465055.1. NCBI lineage: Eukaryota > Metazoa > Hemichordata > Enteropneusta > Ptychoderidae > Ptychodera > Ptychodera flava. The sequence goes on from LD356482.1 coordinate 107,156, forward strand.
CTTTGTTTAAATCGCGCGCTCATCCAACATTCGATGTACGAGCCGAGCAGCGATGTCGTGCCCTTATTTGTACAGTGCCGTCTTGGTGAACTTTCGTTATTACCTCATAATAATATTCACCTTCAAACAGTCGTAATACATTTACTTCTGTTTCTTTTATCAGAAGTTATTTTCAAAGTACAGAATGGAGTTTCAGTATGGAGCCATTTAATGACGCAATGTTTATCATCAAATATGAAAGTAAAGGAGTTATTGCATGCCCGTTACGTGACCGTTTTTACGGAAGCTTGATTCTATTGTTTGCGAAGGCAGATGTATAATAATTTATTTTATGTTATTATATTTTATTTTATCTGAGTATCTACCTGTTGATTGCTGGTTGTCTGCAATACATCAGGAACAATGTCGTTATCCTCTATTTAATAAATCAACTGACTGTGTATACCAATGATTCTCTCAAATATATGATAATAAACAAGTAAAAATCTAGTATAGTTACCTGCCTCAGATGATCAGTTAGTAAAATACTGATTGACAGCTATCTAAAATTAAGTCTTTTTAATTTGAAATGGAAGTCAGGGAGCGATCAATTTGTGTACTTACTTAACGAGTAAACACACACTTTGTAATACCATTCCAAAGTCAATAAAATATGTTAATGCTTTAAAACTGGGAAAAGTTTTTAAAATTATTACAAAATGCGTTAACTGTTATTACAAAGTGCGAATTATTACAAAATGCTGATACCCTTGTTACATTTTGCGTAGACAATTTTTTATTACAAAATGCTGATACCCTTGTTATAAAACGCGCAGACTGGTTTATTACAAAATACTGCAGACGTTATTACAAAATGAGTCAGTTATTACAAAATGCTGATACCCCTTATTACATTTTGCGTAAGTTATTACAAAACACGTCAGTATTACAAAATGCCGCAGCACATGGGGGTTTCCGGCGTATCCGAAAGGTGTTTTTAACCCTTTTAGTGCTGTATTTTTTCCCACCAAAATTTTAGTGCAAAATTTTACCAATTTTTATGAACTTTTCTGTAATTTTTCTGATCATTTTGGACAAAATGAACACAACATTTCATTAGCAATAATGTTTTATCAAAATTATGGCAAAAATTTGAAAAAAAAAAACTGAAAGTTTTTCTTATATCCTGTATTTTACATTAATACATTATTTTATAATATTGTATACAGTAGTTCTAAATAAACCACGTTTTAGCTAACAGTGTCACAGCGACACCTATGGCTAATGTATTCTTAAAAGGAAGCATTTTTACGGTGTCATGCTTGTCCAACAATATTAACAGCGATACCATGGGTAGAAACATGTTTGTCTTGTCCATAGAGCCCTACACTTTGATAATTTAACCATGTTCTACTTTTCATAAGTCATTGTTTTAAGGTCTGATTGTGTATACGTTTTGTCCACTATAATTGCCATGGTGAAATACAAATATCATGTGAAATATGATCACCACTTGAAAAGTATTTTGTAAACTTTGACCCTGTTCTCAAGGAGCGTGCTATAAACACATCCCCCATTCCCTCCAAGGCCCCATAAAGAATGGTTTGCTGAGCAAACTTCTAATTTTTGATTTCCTTTGCTAACTTGTTGTCATTTCCGTCGTTATACGTAAATGGGAATACCAACAGACATATATTTCAAACATAGCAGTTGACTCAATTTGTAATTCTAATTTCTATTTTCCAATTATAATAAGGTCAACAGTGTTTTCCAATATTTTGTGTACAATGTTTAATTGTCTTCTTTCATCTGGTAAATTTCCAAATGCTTGGGTTAAAGGTATGATTTCACCCATACATAAAAAAGGGGACAGGGATAATCCTGGAAATTACCGGGGTATAAACCTACTTCCTGTCATTGGAAAACTTTACTGTTCAATCCTATGTAAAAGGCTAGAAAAATGGTTTGATGCGTATTCTAATATACATGATATCAGTAATAATGTTGTCATGTAGTGGCGAATGGAACCTCGCCCAGAAAACATTAGCTGCTCAAGCAAGCAAAGCTATGTTTCATTTGAAACGCCAGCTGTCAAATCTAAGCGAAGTTCCACTGAAATATGCACTTCGTGTCTTTGATTGTAAGATCGCTCCGATCTTAAACTATGGATCAGAAATCTGGGGATTTCACAAAGCTGATAATATAGAGAGAATCCAAAATAACTTCTTACGTCATATCTTATGTTAAAAATAGACACGCCCCAAATAGTGCTATCAAAGCTGAAACTGGACGTTACGATCTCTTCTACCAACGTCAAATTAAAATAGTTAAATATTGGTTTAAATTATTGTGTATGGAAGAAAACAATATAGTGGCGATCTGCTACAAATCACAATACGATAGAGCTGAGAGAAATATATTGTGCTGGGCACTTCAAGTAAAACAACTGTTATGTAAGCTAGGTTTTGCTGATGTGTGATCACAGCAAGGGGTTGCAAATGTAAATGCATTCCTGAGTGTTTTTAAACAAAGGTGTCATGATATCAATATGCAAACAACCTTGAGTGACATGACCTCAATTAGCAAATTAGACACCTTTTGTAGATTTAAATTTTCAGTTAACTTTGAAAAGTATTTGTATGTGATAAATAGAAAGATCTTTAGAGTTGCAATGTCACAGTGCCGCTTTCGATTATCTAGTCACTCACTACGTATTGAACAATGTAGATGGGAAAGAATAAAAGTACCAAGATCTGAAAGAGTTTGCTTGGTGTGTAACAGTGGCCAGGTACAGGTGGAAGACGAATACCACCTGTGTTTAGTTTGCCCGGTGTACACTGAGTAAAGGCGAAGGTTCATTCCATTGTATTTTTATGATCCTCCAGTCCGTTATAAGTTTTACTAACTCATGGAATCACAAAATGTTTATTTAGTAAATCAATTGAGTAGATTTATTTATTTTGCTTTTCAAAAACGAGACAAAGTTTTGCAGATGTAAATATTTTTTCAAGATTGTATGTATGGTAATGTATTCTTTTGTATTTAAGGGCCAAAGGCCTTATATACTGAATCAATCAATCAATCAATCAATCAATCAATCAATCAATCAATAAGGTCAAAAAAGATACAACAAAAAGCGTTAGTCTTATCTTTACATGTATTGTGTAAAAGGTTGGTTGCCTACAATTCTGAATAAACCATGCTACATTACAGCATACCCAACTAGGAAATAGGAAATAGGAAATGCAGTGCCGAAGAAGCACATTAAATATTGCAATTTGGCCGAACGGTTGTACTTAATTTATTGTTGTTAACATAATTGGATGAATTGTGCCACTTATTATTTAACCGTAGAGGAAACTTTTTACCAAGTTCGAATAGCAATCACCAAACGCTTTTAGATGACATAACAGAATGGTAAACCATGGTGTGTAAGAATATAAAGTGAACTCTCTAAAATCAGCCGATCAAAAAGTGTTTTTAGCCTAGATGTTCTTGATATGACACTTATTTTCATATTTTTCGGGCAATCGTATTGATTGACTCGCACTGTCGCTGTTCTCTTTTTTTATCTCCATCAGATACCTGTATTGGAGTGATGTCGGGGGGAAAACCAAAATCGAAAGATCAACCCTGGCTGGCGAACAACGGTCTATTATTTTGGATGAGAATTCTATTGGAAAACCAACAGGTCTTGCAATAGATTATGATGATAACAGGTTAGTGTTATGTAAGGAACAGTCGACTATAACAATTCATGCATGAAAGGGCATTTGTGGTTATTGAGATTCAGATGAATGGACTAAACTATCGTATATATCATTTTATTCATCATCTATGTATCCTCATTAACGGTCAAATGAAATTAAGAAAAACTATATATGAACTCACGATTGCCAACCAAATCAATATCCTTGTAGAACAATGAACTGGGTCATCTCTATGATAATCAACACGCCAGGGGTTAATCTTTGACATTATTCGGCTAAACATGGTTTCAGACGAAAATCACAAAGAATGACTGTTGAAATATATCACCACATTCTCCATTGTAGTCAGTTCACAAGGTCAAATGCACATTAAAGTTGCGCAAAATCGGGAAAAAATATTTTCTTCATGCTCGTATTTGCACTGTATTTCAAAGTAGAAATAACACTATCTGTGCGGCATTTTTATCGCCTTTATTCGTAATCGAAAGATGAACATTGAAAGTATGCAGTGCAGTCAATTTGAGTCTAAAGTAGGTCTAAAATGAAAATGTAGTGGAATCTGTGTTTTATCACAGATGTGTTTTGTGATTACACCTAGCTATCTGCCTTCCTTACATCTTCACTGTCATCCCCTTAGCCAATCGGCTCTTCTACCCATGACTGTTATCAATCCTCCTTCCCAGCCAATCAGCCACGTTTGCACACGACACTACATAATCAAGCCTTTGTCTCTCGCTCCCATTCATTCATTCATTCATTCATTCAGCCGCTGGGTTCATGCCATACCAGCTCAGCCAAAATCGGGAAAAAATATTTTCTTCATGCTCGTATTTGCACTGTATTTCAAAGTAGAAATAACACTATCTGTGCGGCATTTTTATCGCCTTTATTCGTAATCGAAAGATGAACATTGAAAGTATGCAGTGCAGTCAATTTAAGTCTAAAGTAGGTCTAACAGTGCGGACGCAGATATGCGATTTTTCCGTTGTTGCTAAGCATGCTTATGCCAAATTCCATCGTTGCCAAGGGGTCCTGGCGTGCGCTTCAGAGCAACATCAGACTGACTGGGTGACGGTTCAGGTAGGAAGAGCTCTCCAAATTTTCGTTTAATTTCGCAAAGTAAGTTTGAGATCGAATATTTTAAGTAATCTTATTTTAAGAATACTGGTCTCCGATCAAAATTGAATGTTCATGCAGTAATCCTCCTCTAAATAATGTAAATATGCCCAAAGAAAATTGACATTGCTGACGATAGTGGATTGCATCGTTAGGAGAAAGTTGTCAGTATTATGTCCTGCTTTCTGATGTTAACATTTCCGTCTCACGGCCTTATCTTGAACAATTTTGGTAATTTCCGTGACAGTTTATTCATAGGAATAGATTTTGTGAATATCGCTTCTGGAGGAGGTCATTTGACAGTACGATAGCGTATGAAATGCAGACACCTGAAAACCGGAAGTACATTAACTTTCCAGGCGATATAATTGATGATAACTTCGTTCACAATATTCATATTTAGTATCACGGTCGTTTAATCCAGTTATTTGTTAGGGAAGCATTAAGTTGACAACCTTCTGTCGCTTACTTAATGTATTATCATGCAGAATAGCTATAACCGTCGCGGTATTTCAAAAACAATACCATGCAAGTTACCCTCGAGCCACAGTCACTTGCTGTTCGATATACGGCGATGGCCGCTTTGGTATGCATTAGAAACATAGAAAGTCGGGAAATTGAATAGCCGCTATACGCACGTACAGCCGAGTTCGGAGACGGATTTTCCTGACAAAAAGCTATAGTTTACTTAATAAACCAGCATCAATGGCTTCCAATACGTCTCTG
>LD356482.1:113988-142542 GCA_001465055.1 Ptychodera flava
ATGTGTAGCGCTAGATTTAGTGATTTTTTTTGAAATTTTCGCGTTCCATACCACCCACGAAGGAAAATCGATTTTGCGCGTCTCGGGTATCTGCGTCCGCACTGTAAAATGAAAATGTAATTAAGTTATCAGGCCACTCTGAAGTCAACAATACCGATTCTAAAGTACATTAATTGCAGAATGTCTTTTTGGAGAAAGATTTTTGAAGAAAGACTCTTAACAAAGTACAAAATGTTCAGAAAAATTCGATCATGTGGATTGTATACATATTTGAATACTTTTGGTAGAGTATCACTATATACATGCATACCCAATTTATAAATTATAAATCTGTGATTTACAGTTTGAAATATTTCTTTTTAATACATGAAAATTACAAATATACTAAATTTATGAAACAAAAACCCATATCGACAGATTTTCTAAGTTTTAGAAGTCTATCAAATCAAAACTCTTAATAGATCTAAACTTGTCAGGCTTAGAAGCGATGAGATCAGTCATCTATGGCTCTGATATATCATAGCTAGCAAGGGACACAATAATGTTTTTAGTGAATTTGTTGATTGGATTTTAATGGCGATATAAATAGCTCCACGCTAACAGCCTCACTTGTTTTCATTACCCTGAGAGAATTTAACATAACAAATGTTGATACAACTATTTAAACATAAGACATGTGTGCTTAATCTCGAATTTTCAATAATGCAAATCAGTTTATTAATTGATCGGAATATGCCTAAAATGTTAAATAATGTAGTTGACTCTGTTATTTGTTTTCTTCCAGACTATATTGGTTAGACAATGAACAAAATTCGATAGTTAGTGTCGACTTGAATTCTGAAGATGCCGAACCCTGTACTTTCACGACAATAAGTGATTACGAGGGGTTGTTTTCAATCGACTTAGACCCGGTAGGAGTGTCAGAGAAATTTGAAATTAAATTTTTCATTTTGAATTTCGGTTGAGAAAAGCGTCAGTAAAAGTTGTGTAGATGAATCTGTTGATAGTCTACAGCTTTCTGCATTGAGGATTTAGAATGTTATGTATGAGACTGACTCTGCAGACTCTTGTTAAAACATATGATATTAACCACTCAATATACAAACTAGACGTTAACTCATACATACGCATTTACTTCAATGTCTTCTCTATATTTGTTCTAAAAGCTGTGTGTCTGTAACAGTGACATTACTGGTATCATAACATTACCACAAATTTATATGTGTTCTGGTAAATTTATATAGCATTTATTATTTCTTAATATTCCAATTGTCACATCCCAGTTCACATTTTACTTTGGACTTTACAAAATAGTCAGCCTATTCTGCACTTATGATATAAATTGAATTAATGTACAAGGCACATTAAAAAAAGTCACAGGCATTCTTTAAAAAATCAACAGTAGCCTAAACCGTGATTTTTTCCTCTTGTTTGCAGGACTTTGGGTTTTTTGTCACGGACAGAGAAAGACTATTTCATATGATTCCAAATGATCTGAATGAAAGTTCAAGGCATATTAGTCTGGCGAGCGATTATATTCCATATGGAGTAGCATATTTTTCATACCGAAGACAGCCTAAGATTTATAGTAAGTAGCAAAATGCAAAGATTACCCCGATTGTAAAGTATTGCACATCTTTCTTTGGCGAATTCGGAGAGTTAGAGTAACGCAAACACAGTATTACCCACACTTCTCCATGATCCGTACACACGGAGATCACTCATTGAACTGAAACACATTTCTTCTGTACACACAACAGCTCAGTTCATATTTCAGAAATCTGACATAATTTTTTCGCTAATCATAATTTTTTTATTTCCCACTTTGAATATTGGGGAGATCAATCCTTTTCTACGGAGGAGAAAGCAATTTTGTAATTTTGTCAACAGTTATTTTTTGACAGCCATACACAATATTTTCGACAGAACTAAGAAAAACGTTGCATCTGTGTTGGCAAAAGTAAAGGTACTGATTTTGTTTCAAGTTTTTGACAAAGGATATTGAAATGTCTAACATATGGTATGATGATACCATCTCATGCAATTGCTTATGACTTTACCTCGACAAGCGTACAATTTTTGGCACCTGGCAACAACCACTTCTTGTTCAATTTACTCTCGATTTTTAAACAGAATCACTAGTTTTGTAAACTATTTTTACAGATAATCTTGAAAGTAAATGCTAAGTTTCTTTTTGTTTGGAAATTGGTACAATTGAATAAGCCTTTACCGAACAATATCCGAATGCACAAATCAAGGGGAATTGTGGGTGACCTCATTTACTGTAGCACATTATGGTCTGCTTCCTGCTGTGTTCTTTTCTAGAGGAGTTGTAAAACTTTGTGTATTGCATGTGTACGTTTAGAAAACGTAATTTTAAGCCTACATTTTCTTGATTCCTACATACTAACGTTTTCATCACCTCAAATGGATGCTGATATAGACCTAACATGGACTATTTGATTTCTTTTATACGTATTTTATAAGCAAATCCGTTTCATGTTCACAGTACTTTCCACAGATGGAGTTTTAAAAAAAAACACGTCCATGGTGTCTCCCTTTATCATGTTTGCGCTGCTGCCAGTGATATCATTTAGGTTAAGGAGAACATTTCTAAATATTTAAATTTGGTTTGTATCACTATTGTAGCGATAGTGCTGATAATGTGAAAGCAGGCCAGTTCACATACCCAATTACGATGATAACTTTCCATAGCTTTATTAAAAACGTCCGCGCAATCTCGTCTCATCTATGACTATAGTGTAAAAATGTTACTAGTATCGGAAATGTATTACAACGTCAGCAGGTTCAACATATATCAAATGTTGACATTGCTACTTTGCGGCCAAACAATATTCCAATTCATTCACTCGAATACAAAATAGAAATTAGGCTAATGATCTATGTTTAAACGTTTACGTTTTCATATATGAAGTGCTTTTTGGTCATTTTCGACATGGACGGGTTATCAACACCACCGGAATCACCGGACATCGGTAAATCCATTTTGAGTATAGTACTCTGCTTTGAGTATAGTACTCTGCAAAATCACTGAAAGGGAGGGTGTGTTCTTCGTCTAGGTCCGTGGAAACACGAAAAAATGACACTTTTTGTAGAAGGTGAATAGGATACCTCTTTGAAATCAATTAAATAAATGTCTTAGATGTATAGCTATATCAGTGCCATATTAAACAAAAACCGATTTCTCAATCAGGACTGTCAGGCTGTCTAAATTTAGTTGCAAAGACTCATGCTTGCTTGGCTGAACACATGCACTTTTTTCAAAGTTGAAAAATATTATTCGACGATGACTTCTCGCATTATATATTGTAAATGTGATAAATACGATGGTTTCAATCGGGTTCCAACTCACGACGTACGGTACCCAATCACCTAGCGGAGAAGCCACAGACAAAACCGCTTTGCCAAATCCTAAATCTCAAAATAAATTGTTAAATGATCGAGCTAAGTTGTTTCAATTCTGACTGGGACCTCTCCACACGCTGTAGAGTTCGTGAAGCACTCACGCTCGTACGCTCACTATCATACATTGCAATGAATACGTCGCTTAAACTAGGCGAAAGACCTAGTACCTCACAGTGGTAGAAAAAGTTTACGCCTTTTGCTACCTGACCGAGCTCACATCAGTGAAGGAACTTAAGTATGGCGTGAAAAATTCAATGAAACTTGTCGAGAATATTCTTATTGGCTATAAAGTATCATCCTCTAAGGGTTTTTAAAACCAATATTGCATTATTTTGCTGATGTTTGAAAACCTTTCTTTTCGAAAAGGCCTAAAAACGTTTCATCTACACAGCGGAACGTTACAAAATTATTAATAGCCTAAGTTATATTTTCTTTTTTAATGAATGTATTGGAATGTTGACTAGCCGCAATGTAACACGAATTTTTGACATACAGAAATGATTTACATTGCAGCCGATGGATTTGTGATATCAAATGTGAAAAGACAGTATATGGTATGTCCTAAATTCATTTGAACTAGATAGCAGGTAATATTCACAACATCTAGTGACCAGTTACCAAAAGAGTGCATTTGTAATTCAGGCTACCTGTATGGGTAGCCTTTTCAGCTCACGTGTGTGAACACGTGGGCTAATGTCATAGCGATGTCTGTCTGTCTGTCCGTGTGTGTGTGTGTGTGTGTGTGTGTGTGTGTGTGTGTGTGTGTCTGTCTGTCTGTTTACACGATAACTAAAAAACGCCTGAACAGATTCACGTCAGATTAGGTACACAGGTACCATATGCTACTTGCAAGAACTGATTAGATTTTCGTTAGTGTGGCTTGCATATTAATGAAGTTATGCAATATCATTTTTTTTCGTACAATGGTTTCCCTATGGAGACGGTAATGACAGTGTAGATATATCAAGAAATACTGCACAAAATTTCATGAAACTTTTCACAGATGACAATCTCAGAACATTATGATGATACTGCGAGTGTCATGTCAATTATCTGCTCATGTGCATATTTAATGAACTTTTGTTATTAGTGACATAACTCTGAAATTCCTGCACCAAACCTGATGATCCGTGCTACAAATATTGATCTGATATATATCTAATTATACTTAGAAGCATTGGGCAGTGTCAAGTTATTAAATAGCTCATTTGCATATTTTATGACGTTTTGTAATTAGTCATATAACTCCGAAAGAACTGCCCCAAATGTGATAAAATCTGCTGCAGATACTGATCTGACAGATAGCTAATTGTGGTGTAAAGCACTTAGTAGTGTCAAGTTAATTAAGGGTTTATTCGCATATTTAATGAACTTTGTAATTAGGTATATAACTCTGAAATTACGGCACCCAAGACAGTGAAATCTGGTACAGATATTGATCTGATAAATATCTAATTGTACTGACAAGCATTTGGCAGTGTCAAGTTAACAAATAGCTTATTTACATATTTTATGAAGTTTTGTAATTAGTCATATAACTCCGAAAGAACTGCACCAAATGTGATGAAATCTGTTGCAAATACTGATCCGACAGATATCTAATTGTGGTATAAAGCATTTAGTTGTGTGGAGTTAATTAAGGGTTTATTTGCATATGTAATGACATTGAATTTAGTGATATTACTCAAAAATTACAGCATTACATTTGATGAAATCTGGTACAGATATTGATCTGATAAATATTCAATAGTACTGAGCATTGGGCGTGTCAAGTTAATAAATAGCTCATTTACATATTAAATACAGTTTTGTAATTATTGATTTAACTCTGAGAGTACTGTTCGAAAGCTGATGAAACCTACTACATATAATGATATAACAGATATCTGATTGTTCTTATTACACGCCTCACACGAATGTCGATTCTATTGGTATGAACTGGGTTTATTGACAGAAATATTGAAAACCATAATACAATAAATCCTCATCAGAGATGTTTACTCTGGCAGTAGACCGTTTACACGTCTAATCTTATCAGAAGTCTGTCTTCCACTCTGCGTTGTGTGCTCAATTGAACTGCTATGAGAATATACAATGCCTGTCTTTGTTATTGTATTTTGGTTAGTGATTATCCTGAGGTGTGCAAATGTTGCGTAACATCTCCTTTCTCGCTGGTTTGTCACAGGTCTTTTGAGATAGGTCAAAGGTGCGATTGTTTTACGCAACTTAATAACAGTCAAAAAATATGCAGTAATTCATGTCATACTGTATTATTTCATGCGTCCAGTGGTTTCTGATAAATGTCATACATGTCGAGTCGTCAACAGCCAATTTGAGTTCTTGATAACTAAGTTTGCAATTTTATCAAACTCAAAGTCTTCCATTCAGGGTCACAATAGCATGTCAAGTTGTTCTGTTGCGTAAATGCTTAAGTCCACTAGTCTGTTTACTGGCTAGAAAATGTTCTGTGAAGCGTGCTAATATTAATGAACCTGTTGTAAAACACGTGAGCACATTCAGTTCATATCTGGTTATATTCTACACTTCGACTCTTCACGGTCTTCACCACTTTTATATATCGTATTATCAGCTCCATGTGACAACGCTGGATGTAATCAGCTTTGTGTTAGTGGTCCAGCTGCCTACAAATGTCTCTGTACTCATGGATACCAGTTAGAAGCAGACAACGAGACGTGTCAACAGGGTAAATATTTGAAAAGTGACAACATTCCTGCATGTTTTTCGATGTTTCTCGATTGGCAATACACCAAAGTTATAGGCATAGGCGAAGTTAAAAGTAAGGTTCAGCCACATGAACATTCCCTGACGACTAAGGCACACACAAATGACTTAGTTATTTGCTATTTTACTATATGGGTCTTTCTTTCTTTATATAAGTCTGAATTGTTAACTAGATTTTCATTTTAACATGATACTGGAAACGTCACGGCTTTGGCGTTGATACCTACAGTGAAATAGTTCCACAAAGCTTCATGTCATATGATTGTTGCAACACCTACATAAAGTCGGTCAACGTCATATGCATGCATCTTGCAAAATTAAAGAACATGAAACTTTATTATCTACATGGATTCGTCTACACAGATTTTTGAAGTATTCATTTATTATGATTAAGATTTCACAGTGTGTTTATGTAATAAGTCAATGTTGTGTATTATTCTCATTCAGACAACAGGTTGATAAAAGATTACGAGCTGATAATATCCATGGAAAATGACCCCCTTTGTGCTATCCCAGCCAATGTTGCCCACCAGACGAATCTCCAGTGTGAACTGTTGTCAGATGTTACAGTTGACGAACTAGCTCTTAACATTAAAGGGCTATATCTATTTGCTGTCGTCAGATTTATAGGTTTCGCGGAAATAAGGCGAATGAGTTTGGAGGCTCCTTCAGAGTGGGAAAACATCATAACTCTGTATTCGTCAGATATTCGAGGTAATATTACTACGAGTTTCTATCAGTTAACTTAAGTATTGAACTTGCGAATAATCGATACGGTAAGAGTCAGTGTCATATATCAGTCATACAGAGTGTTTGTGTTGGCAAACATCTGATAGTTGCGAGATTTGTTGCGCGTAATTACGCGTACATGTCACTGTATTGCCTCGCATTTCGGATGATTTTGGAACAGAATGTTTAGGTAACAAAATAAGTATTTATTCTTTCCATTTACAATCAATATTGAGCTTTCTCTGACATTGTATCCCTTGCGTTGATCTGGCTCTAACCTGAGTTGCATCGGTACAATTATTTAAGCAATGACATACCCATTCCTGCCATCACAGGACGAAAGGAAACTATAACGACATAATGCATTTAGGCGAAGCGGAATATGAGTTCATTTAATGCCAATAGGGGTACCCTGTTGCTACTGGTTTACAGTATTACTAATGCCAGGGATTTGTAGTTATAGAAAATATTAGGACCACAATGAATGTTAATCGGACACATTATAAAAAAACTGATACATTATTGATACATTATCAATAGAAAACTATTTGTGGTATTCAAACTTGGATGTTGGAACATAGGTTGAAACTTAATAATAACAAAACAGAGCTGTTGATTTTGGTGCCAAACAACAGCTCACCAGATTAACTTGTGACCATGACCAAGTTTTGCATCAACGCACTACTGAAATTCTTTGGCATACTATCATTAGCCCTCAGCTTGACTGTCCCATTCAATGTTATATGGTATCCCAAATCTGCTTCATTGAAGAGAAATTGAAATGTGTTTAGAATGTTGCAGCTAGAGTGGTTTGCCTCGGAGGAAGTATGATATTATGACTGGCTCACTGATTCGACTACATTTGCTTCCATTAAGGCCAGGCGTAATTCAAAGTGATTCTGCAGGTTTTTAAGGCTTTAAATGGTATGGCACTGCATTATATTTATGACTTGGTAGAAAGGGTCAAGGTCTATAGGTATACTTTTTCGATATATTCCAGTGTGAATCTGGTTGAACCAAGATCGTTCAACATGTTTAACAGTCGAGCCTTTGCGGTGTGTTGGCCAAAGTTGTGGTACTCACCCCAAGTTGAAGTAAAGTGTATAGCTCAATTTGACTTTGACGTCCAATAAAAAAACAATCTTTAAATTATAAACTGCACTAATTGGCATTTTACATAGAACATTGGCATAGAACATATTATTACTTGGTTTTTATCTTGTTTTTAAATGTTTTTTGTAAGGCATTCTCATTCATTAACATTTTCATTTTTTAGATTTTGTAAAGCACTGCTGAATCCTTCAAGTAGAAAAATGCTACAATACACGTAAGATTAAACACATTAAGCATTATTAGTAATTATCTAGGAGGATGACGTTACAAATTTAACTTGTAATGACAAAGCCATAATATAACACTTACCAAGATACAAAAGCTAGCAGACGCCTCAAAACTTCAATTCATCACAAAGTTTTACTGAAGTTACTAAACTTATATGTACTGTTGAACTTTTTATTGTTCTACAATACGAACTTTGACGTTTCTTTTCACAACTTTCTTGCGGCATCCATAGAAGTGCCAAAGTGAAGATAACTGATCGGATGGGGCTTAAAATTGCCTCAAAGAAATTCAAAATTATATAAGAGTTTAACATCAGCGATATTATTTTCTGCAAAAAAAATATTGAATATCATCCGCACTGTGGATATGTTATTCGCTGCGATTCATGCTATTTCCCATATCAACAAACTAGGATTTTATTCTGTTGAAGTACTCCCCATGTAACCATATTGAATTTTGTCATAAGAATTTCAGAGAAAGATAAACCCGACAACACAATACACAAGTTTAACTTCGCGATCCTTAACTGTGTAAGATGGATAACAGGCGTTATACCAACATTACTAGTTGACCTGCGAATGCAATCAGGCGGGTGATGGGGTCACTGTATAAAATAACAGTAGATCCCCCTACTTAGGGAAAACATTTTGACAATTATTTCCTTCATTTTGAGAAGATTGCAAAGAATTAAAAAATCGCATCGGTTGAATTTTAGTCCGGGCTCGGGTAGATTCTTTGTTCAGTAAAGCAAAACAAATTTCCAATGTCTCAGTTGTCAGTGGAGCAATTCTCAGTCATTATTATGTCAAAGAATAATCTGCAAGGGCTGTAAGATGTGTTTTGATGATTTTGCCATATTTATCGAGACTATATGAAAACGAGAGATCAAACTGATGTTGAGTTTGCTGGAAAAATAATAAAAAACAAAAGTAAAAAATATGAAAGGTTGCTGGACATCTAGTTAATGATTATGCAGAAAATTATTATTATTATTATTATTATTATTATTACAAGTTTGGGGGCAATAAGTATTATATAGAAATCTAATAACAATTCATTGAAGCTGTGGGAATTCTGAAAATAGGTGTTGTTTATTTTAATTTTGTCAATAGGGGTGACTTCTAATTGTCGTACGTATATTCTCTCCGCCCAGTTAGATAGGTGTTTCTTTTGACATCACTACCCTTATGAATATTCATATACTTGCAAAAACCAACAGTCGTTGTATCTGGCAGCGCGTTCTCACAGCTGCTGAGCTGCACAGCGTAGCCTTCGATTGCAGGCCCATCGTGGCCGTCGTGGGCGCCCATTAACAAGGCAAAGCGACTTTGGAGAGTCTATGCCAGTGGAATGTTAAACGTATTTTCAGCGTGGCATTTGTAGTTGTGGCGAAAACCATAAACCCTCTCCCTGTGCTGACATTGTTGGGTTTTATTTTGTTCATGTGCATTTACTGTAAGCAATCGAGTAAGTTTTGGGATGGAAATAGAGCAAAAGCATGAGTTTTTCCGCGAAATCTGTGCTGCAAATATAACTTCACGCATGCGCACTCGTTTGCCAGTGTAGTCTGCCAACATGAGCATGCGCAGTTGAGTCTACTTGCGCGTGAATGTGTCGTCTATAGCTACATCTCGTGCTATAATCATGTCGTTGAGCTTTGCATGTTGACAGAAACTGGAATTACTGCCGAGAATACCTTTCAGGACATCACATGTGAGTCCCTAAGGTAACAAGTAGGACGTTTAGGAAATCCTTTCAGAAAGTTCACGCCGCCTGTGGCCATTTTGTGGAGTATAAGCTTATACATACCTCGAGCGCGAGCGTATACAGTATTTAAACTGTACATATTGCCGGATTGTATGTGATGGAATTTTGCGTTTCACGTCGTTCAATTGTTCAGATGGAAATGCCGCCCTTCTCCAAACTTTGAAAAATTAGGGTGATAGACTTTGGAATGCTAACTCTTGTATAACAATGATGTAATTTAATGAGAAGATATTTGTATTCGAGCTCAGCAACAGTTTTTGATTTGAGAACTCTCATCATGTCGGATTCACTGAAACAGTGAGTATTCAACAACTTTTTCCTATGTCCATGTAGCACTTGTGCAAAAATAAGCGAATCCACAGGCCTTTGGCGAATCAATAAATGCGTTTTTCACCAAGCTGAAAGGTTGAAAGATGCGTCCGTCACTTTGGGACGAGCTAGATAAATGCAGTCAAAAACCCAGCTGGGCATAGAAATTTGCCATAGTATGACTTTGTTCTGGAGACGACCGGCCATGCCGTGGAACTTTGCAACGAAGTTTCAATATCTGAACTGACGTACTTGAATGACAGGCACAGGAAACGATGGCCAATAAAAACACATTCTCGTTGCATTTTGATAATAATGTATCAATCACAATGACACGGAAATTATGTCTCCTCCTAACAGAAGGGCGGCCATGGTCTATTTTTAGCCCTGCTACTGTATGTCTTAGTGCTGAAAAGGCCATATTGTTTTCATGTTGTCAAGGGGACTTTTAAAATTTGCATACAACTCTGAGAGTGAAACGTGTTCATAGGTCACAAAACTCCCACTGTCGTCCATTATACCTGTTTCCTTGGGTATAAAGGTGTGCAAGTATTCACATCAAAAGACTAGAAAAGTCACTTCATGGGCAGAATCTTGTAAAATAGCCCTCTCTTGTCTGGTTAACGAAAAAAAGATACCCCTGATCTACAATATGCATGGACTACCAGCCACTGGGCTACCAACTCCAGAAAATGGTAGCCCAAGTGGACTACCAGGGAAAAAAGTTAATTTGTAGCCCTGGGCAGAATTAAACATGAAACATTTAACTTGTAATATTTCCCCCCTTGTCTTGGCCTGCTGGGTTTAAAAAAAATGTTTAAAGGTATACAGGGACCATGTTCAAATTTAGCCATTGCTACCATGGAAAGGGGAGATCTAGCAAATCATAGAGTTTATGGGGTCACGCCAGGTCACACAAAAAGTAATGTACCATTACATGGCCATAATTTTACTTTAGTTAAACAATCAGAAATAATTTGTCTTCATTATTCTTCCTGGAATGAGGCAAAGAAATCAAAATAAATCATAATGAAATGAACATTAATACCTCGTTAATTATAAATCCATAAAATAAATAAGTACCAGTGAATCATGTTTTAAATAAAACAAAAAGACTGTACACTACTGTTCCTGCTTGTGATAAATAATGGTACATTGGGTGATAAGGGGAATTTGGTTCAGATACTAGTAGAATTAATTTTAGCACACAAAAATTAATTTGAAGGCATAAACTTAACTCGAGGAATGCATAATAAGTTAGTACTATACTATATAACACTTATTTGGGATGACTGCATGAAACAAAATTAAAAATGCTTGAAAAATTATTTCTTGTCTATATAAAATTAACTCAACACACTAAAATTAATGGAAAACAATTTTGACCAGAATGGCCCCAATATACATTATCTTTATTATTCTTCCTAGAATGAATGCAAAGAAATTACAATTATTATTATTATAGAACAAATATTAAAAGCTGTTACTTAGAAATCCATAAAATAAATAAAAAACAGTAAATTATGTTTTAACATAGATCCTCTCAAGGGTCTATGGTTTTAAATAAAAAAACCTGTGGTTACCAAAATGGTTACCATGGCAACATAAAACAAAAATGAACATGGAGTTCATGCTGTGATAAATACACTTAGGAGAACATTTGCATAGTAACTGGGATTACTTTTGATGGAATTTTGGAAAAAAAACTGAAATTTTAAAATGCAAATAGGTTACTATGGAAATACAGGGCAGTAAAAATGGATATCATATTTTGTCTCCCTACCCCAAAATATCCCTTTGGTATAATATTTCTGTTGATTACTGGATCTTTACACTGGATATTTGGTCTTTCTAACCCAAAATATCCCTTTGATATAACACATTCTGTTGATTACTGGATTTTAGGTGGAATCTTTAAAAAACTGGTAATTTTTACTGCTGAATGGTTGCCATGGAAACATATCACATTAAAATGAGTGTGATTTTTTTGGTGTGCTAACCAGAAAAACTCTTATTATCAATTGTTTACATCAATCAATAGTTCTTTAATAGGAATTAGGGAAAAAGTAACATTTTCAATCCCAAAATAGTTACCATGGCAACTCAAAACATTAAAATAAGTCTGGTTTTTGTGTTCTCTGTCCCGAACTCCCCAACCAGAAATTTTCATATCAATCAAAGTAACTTCTCATGGGATAGTAGAAAAACTGAAATTTTCAACCCCTAAAATGGTTACCATGGAAACATGGGGCAGTGAAATCGATATTATATTTGGTCTTTTCGACCCAAAATAACCTTATGGTGAAATTTTCACGGACATTGAACCTATTATTATTCGTGTTATTATTTCTATATAATACTTATATTATTTATTATTTATTGCTCATACAGTAAGATTTTAGGATAATTTACTTATTCATATCCATTAAAAAGTGTCTCAATAGAAGATCTAATGGCATGCAAATATTGCCAGTACTAAAGTTCAAATATCACCCTTGAACTGCAGAGTTCCTGGTCTCAATTTTTCTCCTCTGGCAAGCTACTGGTAATCTTGTTTGTCATTTTTCTAAGAAACAAGGCCATTCATTATTCAAAGTCCTAACAACAATATTATGGGCATTTGGAATACTTCATCCATGACAGTAAAGGCTTCTACAAAGTTTACGGTCCGGTTACGGTTTCAAAGAAGACTTCTAATTCTGAAAAGAACAGATATTCTGTCTAAGTTTTTGTGTATGTCTGCTGCTCATTAGTATATCAAAATAAATTCGCATAAATCTGAATGTTTAACAATAAGTGAAGGCTTGCCCATTGGATAATGTCTGATGCCCTTCGACCGTCTCATTACAGGTATAGCTGTCGACTGGGTCGGATCAAATCTATACATTGCCGATGCAGCAAAGTCCGAAATCTTGATTAGCAGTCTTGATGGTGCTTTTCTAACGACATTAATTGATGGTAATCTCAGCAATCCTGCTGCCATTGCCGTCCATGCTCCGAAAGAGTAAGCAAATGCTTTTGATATATTCATCAAAGAAACGCATGTTCGTGTGTACTACTTACCAAGAAACTAGAAACTGCTTACAAAACACTGACTTTTTATGTAGCGACATTTATCAAAAAAGGTTTGAATAGTATAATAGAGTAACTCTATGCCCAAGAAATAATTGTACCTTGACAAATCAAATTCCTAATCATTATTGAAATAAATTCAGAGTTATTTTATATTTAGGAAGATTTTATGTCACTATCGAATATATGAGTATGTTTCCGCGCGTCAGTTCGACATTTTGCAGTACCATATGTTACGACATGGATATTTAACGACAAGGAAGCTCCTGAGGACTAATTTCAGTTTCATTTAGTTTTGGTCTTGATGCAACCCGTGTTTTTTTATTGACAGCCATAAGGACAATCCGTAAGAGTTTTGTAACACAAAAGAATGTTGCATGCAAAAATGAGAGGATGGTCCAATTTATAATGTTTTCTGTGTTTCGTCAGGTATCTTTTCTGGAGCGATACCGGACCCATTCCACGAATCGAAAGGTCAGATCTGACTGGAAAAAGAGAACGGCGAGTTATTGTGAATACAAAGATAGAATCACCAACGCATTTAGTGATAGATTTCCGTACTGACAGGTGTAATGTTTGCTAAGTTTTCCATTTTGCTACTATTCACATAATTGCCGTGTGCGAATCTATTTTTGTCCCCGATTAAATGCTGTAGACAACTTAATATAGTATACACCAGATGTGAACTGAATGTGCTCACGTGTTTTACAACAGGTTCATTAATAGTAGTACGCTTCACTGAACAATCAGATATCTGTTATATCACTATATGTAGCAGGTTTTATCAACTTCGCACAGTACTCTCAGAGTTTAATCACTAATCACAAAACTTTATTTAATATGCAAATAAACTGTGAATTAACTTGACACTTCTCAATGCTTCATGGGACAATTAGATATCCATCAGATCAACATTTGTAGCAAGTTTCATTACATTTAATGCTGTAATTTTAGAGTAATATCACTAATAACAAAGTTCATTTAATATACAAATGAGCCTTAATTAACTTGACACTGTTCAATGTTTCATAGCACAATTAAATATTTATCAGATCAATATCTGTAGCTGGATTCACCGAACTTGGTGCCGTAATTTCAGAGTTATATACCTTATTACAAAGTTTATTAAATATGCAAATTAACCCTTTATTAAATTCACACTACTTAATGCTTTACAACATAGTCAGATAGCTGTCGGATCAGTATATGCAGCAGTGTTCATTACATTTGATGCAGTTATTTCGGAGTTATATGACCAATTATAAAACTTCATGAAATATACAAATGAGCTATTTATCAACTTGACACTGCTCAATGCTTCTCAGTACAATTAGATATTTATCAGGTCAACGTCTTTAGCAAGCTTCATCAAATTTAACGCTTGAATTTTTGAGTAATTTCACTGATTACAAAATTTATAAAATATGAAAATGAACCCTTAATTAACTTCACACTACTAAATGTTTTACAACACAGTTAGATATCAGTCGGATCAGTATCTGCAGCAGATTTCATCACATTTGGTGCAGTTATATCTGAGTTATATGACTAATTATAAAATTTCATAAAATATGTAAAGGAGCTATTTATTAACTTGACACTGCCCAATGCTTCTATTGCGTATCATCAAGTTTGGTGCAGGAATTTCAGAGTTGTGTCACTAATAACAAAAGTTCATTGAATATGCAAATGAGCAGATAATTGACATGACACTCACAGTATCATCATAATGTTCTGAGATTGTCATTTGTGAAAAGTTTCATGAAATTTTGTGCAGTATTTCTTGATGTACGTTTACACTGTCATTACCGTCTCCATTTTGAAACCATTGTACGGAAAAAATGATATTGCATAACTTTATTAATATGCAAGTCACACTAACC
Organism: Ptychodera flava; assembly: GCA_001465055.1. Lineage (NCBI taxonomy): Eukaryota > Metazoa > Hemichordata > Enteropneusta > Ptychoderidae > Ptychodera > Ptychodera flava. The sequence continues at coordinate 129,258 of LD356482.1, forward strand.
AAAATCTAATCAGTTCTTGCAAGTAGCATATGGTACCTGTGTACCAAATCTGACGTGAATATGTTCAGGCGTTTTTTAGTTATCGTGTAAACAGACAGACAGACACACAGACAGACACAAACACACACACGGACAGACAGACAGATATCGCTATGACATTAGCGCACGTGTGTGAACACGTGACCTAAAAATGTATTCTATCCTCAGAATTTACTAGGCTGACGGTGGAACTCGTCTCATTCAATCTGTGGACGTTGAAGGTCGACGTCAAGAGACATTTTATAATTTCTCAAATTCGACACTTGAGCTATTCTACTTCACCGGTATTGCCATATTTCAGGTCGGTCGATATATTTTTTGTAGACATTTTGAATAACACAAACCAACTAATTGAAAAATCTTATTTTTTTGCCTTTCCGTTTTAGCTACGCTATCGTCCATCAACTTTAAACATCTCCTTTTAAGCTGCTTGTAAAACAAGCCATCGTCGATGACACAGTACCCACTTGTTAATCGGTACTTTAATTACAAGTCATCGGAGAGGATAGAGTCATTTTCATTAATTAGGTCTGTTATTAAAAATATTGCGATACAGATGGGGCTTAACGGCTGAGAATTAGTTCCATGGTGGTGAAAGCATTTACCAATGTAGGCCGCCATCCTGATTACAAAAGGTCATTAAATGAGTCAATTAGTAATTAATCAATAGGATGTTGCCAAACATTTTTGGATCCTATCATAACACTGATAGATTATCGCCGGTACCATATTTTATAAAGTTTGATGCAGTGCTTCTGGACATTCACCCTCAAAACAAAAGTTCATCATGTAAATGCAAATTAGTAATATATTTAAATGATACTGCTAAGTGTCATTGACTTGTATTTACAACACAATGAGATCAACATCTGTACCAAGTTTCATCAAATTTAATGCAGTGTTTCTTGACATATCAGCCTAATCAGGAAAATTCAATAATCGACATGATAATGATATATGTCGTGAAACAAATTGATGTGCATATGTATGACGTAGGTCAATGTCCTTGTACCATTTTTAAATTATATTAGTGGAGATATGTCTGGGTTATGGCTCTGTACATGAAAAAACGTCACTAAACGGCCACCAGGCAACCATATTGCATCGGATTGTGAAACCAATTGAAATGCATATCTATTACATAATATGACAATACATCAATGTCATTGTATCAACTTTGAATAAAATCGGTTGATACATGTCTGCATTATTGCTGCAGACATGAAAAACACGTAACATAATGGCCGCCATGCAGCCATTGTATTTGATCTCGAAGTGTATATGTGTGACATCAGTCAATGTCCTTGTACCATTTTGGATAAATCGGTATGGATGTGCCTGGGTTATGGCTCTGGACACGAAAAAAACGAAACAAAATGACCGCCACGCGGCCTTATTGAATCGTATCATGAAACAAAGTCACGTGCATATGTATGACATAGGTCGATGTCCTTGTACCAACTTTGAACAAAATCAGTTGAGACGTGCCTAAGTTATGGCTCTTTAGATAAAAAATTGTAACAAAATGGCTTCCATGCGACCATATTGGATCTTATCGTGATACAAATTGACGTACATATTCATGACATAAGTCAATGTCCTTGTAACAACTTTGAATAAAATCGGTTGATAATGTCTGAGTTATGGTTTTGGACAGGAAAATATAGTAACAAAATGGCCATCAGGCGGCCATATTGAATCGGATCATGGAACAAATTGACGTGCATATGTATGACAAAGGTTAATGTCCTTGTAAAACTTACAATAAAATCAGTTGAGATGTGCCTGAGATATGGCTCCGAAAATGAAAAAAATCCTAATTGGAACGTATCACAACACAAATTGACGTGCATATGTATGACAAAGGTTAATGTCCTTGTAAAACTTACAATAAAATCAGTTGAGATGTGCCTGAGATATGGCTCCGAAAATGAAAAAAAATCCTAATTGGAACGTATCACAACACAAATTGACGTGCATATGTATGACATAAGGAGTAATCCTTGTACCAAGCTTTAATGAAATCGCTCTAGGCATCTCTGAGATATCTGCGTGAACGGACGGACGGACGAACTGACATGACCAAACCTATAAGTCCCCCGGACGGTGTCCGTTGGGACTAAAAACATCAATAGCGTGTGTCCTCAAATAACTCGGCATAGCCTGGTTGGTTTTGTCGAGGTGATTGTGAAATGTAGGCGGTCATTATCTTGGTTTTGCTGTAATATCTCCTGCGAAAACACAGATCGGTGAACTTTGATATGAATCTTTGAAACGATACATTTATTCACATTATTTTTTTAAATTAGCCATAAATTTGTACTGAAAATTGGGAGTTTTGGTTTTTAAATCTACTCTCAAAGTATACGTCCATACGTCCAACAGCTTTCAAAATTAGTTTGTACGTTTCTAGTTATGACTATAATCACTTTTGTCTTTTTTGGTCAAAAATATCTTTTTATCGTGTGTTTCTGGTCTGAGAATTTTAAAATTTGGTTTAGCTTCCCAGGGATGGTCTATTTATATTGATAAATCAGCAGGAAATTTGTTTAAATATTTTTATAATGTTCTGCAAGCTTGCTAATAACTTATTTTAAAGGGTTGGTCCGATAGCAATCCGCGTTGGGTTGTAGTGCCCAAGAGAGATGAACTCATTTAGTTCTGTTCATATATTTATTGAAAATAGATATGAGTATAGCAATACCTTAGCCTCCTTACTTCTGTTGTATTTGCAGATTTGCTTTCAGGTGATCTTCGCTTGCCAAGGTCTCTTGTCTGGGCAGCCTGATGCTCCCCAAAATCAGATCTTGGCAGTACGAGTCGTTAGATCGGGTGTTTTAAAGGGCCGCCACGCGGTTGTAAGTAACTTGAAAAAAGTCGATCACGTAATCATTACTACTATATAGTACTTCAGTTGCGATGGCAACGTCCATAAACTTCCTCGGAGAAACTAACATCAGCGTCTTGTCGGTTAACAGTTTGACTGACAGTCAAAAGCTCAATTTCAAATGGGGTGTGATGCCCGAGTTGAAAATATACAAATGTCTATTCCAAAAATATGACCCATTGCTAGGGATTTGCTTGATAATTTTGGGGAATTTGCACCTTTAAATTCATTCTGTTGAATGTGAAGGTTTTCCTTAAGCATGGGATTGCCTTGTTATCGACCCATGGGCTAGGATTTTTAGGACTAAAATCGAACTATGTTTAGGGATCTTTTTCTGGAAAAGGTGACCCATTCGGGCTGCACATACCATCACACCTTTTCTATCGGAATATTCCCCTGGATACCGGTCAAAAACAAAGCAACCTCTTTGTGCAGGAACGAGATGCCTAATTAAGTCCTGTTTCAACGTTGGCAACATAGATCGGCAAGAGTCTCGTAGACGATGAGCTCATCGATCTCTTGGACCTAGGTCGCAGTTGCGCGCTTGACAGTCATGACAGTTGGCTGGCGCCAAATTAGTCTTCTCTGTTTATGTAACATGTGTGACACGCGCTGTGATTAGTGTGCCAGATTTTGGAGCTCTATCCGACTTCCATCAGACAATATAGGAGGCGGGGCCCCCACTGGTTAGTTAGTGGGAGACTGTAGTCGAACTAACGACCCGTGCGAGCGGACGATGCTTGCAGAATAGTAACGTTGTTATCATGGGAAGAGTTCCAATAATCAAAAATCAATTAAGTCACACATTTAAAAGCTTTAGAATTTGCACCCCCAAATCGTCGTTTAGAAAATTGCTCCTCAAATGCCAATTATATTATGTTTTTGAATTTAAGAGATCTTGCCTGTTGTTCGAAGCTAACAGCTTTCAAATTTGATACATAGGTTCCTTAAGCTTTGCTTAGCTGTTTTCCAGTTATCAGAACAATTGCTTATTCATATTTTTTGGAATCGTGTGCAGATTTTCCTTAAAAATATTCTTGCAACGTTTGCCTAGAGCTACCACATTCTTGTTACGGTTAGAGACTAACTCATTTTAGATTTATTTGAATGGTTATGCAATTTGCATATTTTAGGAATTGGCCATCTTTCTCTTTTTGTCAAACACTTTTATTTTCGATACTTCTACGCAATGACATGCCAAACATTTACTTTATGTGCTTTTTTCTTCGTACTGATTCATTTAAATATTGGTGACTTTGCGATGTAAATTGTGAGGAAAATGTTTCTTTTTTAGTCTAACGTTATTTTTTTGGAAAACGTTTGTCTTATATGATTAATCGGAATCGAAATAAAGGTTTCGATTTGATCTAATACTTTTTATATGTTCGGCTAAATGTGTCTATTTTGTTTATTTTCAACAAGTTCGGCGCTTGGTCGCTTAATTTATTACCATTAATTACAGTTCACTTCTATCCTCTGAACTTATGCAGGATTTGCTGTATGTTTCAACGGCGGAGAATTCACTATGTGTTTTTGATATGAATGATAAAAGCCTGATAAACAATTTAAGTCCTCCGAGCAAAGTTGTGGCGATGACATTCTTTTACGAGGGTTTACAACCGCCAGCAGAAGGTATGAATTTATGTATTTACAATGTTTCCCTAATGTTTCAAACATAATCTCGATAAAACCTTTTAGCGATTTCTGTAGAGTTGAAAAATGACATGAAATTTTGATTTTCGGCAGCAGAGCTGAGGGACACATCTGACAATAGCGGGCACATCTAAAAGAGAAATTTACCGCTACTTCAAAACATTCTATGAGGCAGAATTTGCAGGGAAATTTACATTGTTCCACAAAGCGATTGTGCATATCATTCTGCCGATTAGGGATTTAGCTGTGTTGAATTTCACGGTCCTATTAATAAAAATAGCTGAACCTCATTGGTCACAGTCAAGGATATTGGTTATGATAAAATAACATAAAAGCTACTCACAAAATCTATCTCAATATCAATTACAGGAACAGTTCCTTGTGCTGATTTTAATAATTGTGATGAAATCTGTATTAACACCAAGTATGGAGCGGAGTGTCTTTGCTCTCAGTCAAGCTGTCCGACAGGTAAATCGACATGAAGTGCTTGTAGAACCGATAAGATACCCTCCACTGTGCAATGTTGACATAAAGAATTCTGAAGAAATTTAAAAACATACACACAGGTTAATTGAAATCTAAATGTGTTTCCCGGTCACCTGCAAGTTGACACTGTATTGAGCATATAGACACATTTCCGATAAGAGCGAAGATAAAAACTTACGAATCGATTCATTGATGCAGGCTGGTAGACAGACTCTGTTGGATCCAGATTCAATGATGTCTAATCTATCATCAAACAAGATATAACGCTTAGAAAAACTCGCTAGTTCATCACTGACGAATATTGCTTCACGACAACAAAGAACGCTTAATACTCTACTAAAGTAATAGGTCATCGTTCAATACTGACTTACTCTGGTCTTGAAAACCGTGTGTATTTTTATTTTTAAATTTTACCATAACTGTGCTTTTTAGGAGTGTTATGAAAAGTCGTTCGAAAACTACGTCGTGCTTAAGGGATAGTTTCTCGTGAGCACGCAATGTCGTGCTCATGAGATATTTTCTTTTCAGATAATTATTTTTATTTGTTTTTTCGAATGGCCCACAACACCATGTATTTACGTACTTTCTTCTCTATTCTATTTTTGTCAGGAGAGCAAGAGGCTGGGGCTAACATCATTATAATTGTAGTGTCTGTGATTGCTGTCGTTGTCATACTTATCACTGTGGTGGCGCTGTCAATTATCTTTACTAGAAGGTAAAGTATATACTTATGGCGTCGAAGAAATTAAGAGTTCGAGGGGAACTATTATATTTCGACAACACCATGCTTTTCATGAAATAATTCTTAGGGATGGTCATTTCATTTCACGCACGGGTCGTGGGAGATGCGACATTTTGGAACCATTTATAGCATTTTCCAAAATACCAAGCTGAAATTTGTTCGTTAAAATCTTGTGCAAAATTTTCCACTGGCGTGGCGTCCGTGAACCATTCCGACTTGGAACTTTAATAAGTGGTCGTCAGTTTTTGACATCTTCAGTCAACCACAGTCCGCCATCATCTCGACCATCAATATCTCATACATTTCTTCTCTAAAAGGGTTTGTCAGGTAGCATTTAAATTTTGTTTTTCAATTTTCTAGGTATGACATCATTCAGTTTTGTTTGAATGCAGATGGAGTTTGTGTAATATGCAAATGTTCGGGCTTTTATTCTCATTTTTTGTCTAAACATTACAGCTTTTAAAATTCAATATGCAAATTCTTAGGTATACCCTTACTGAGTTTTGATAAAATTAACAAAAAGTTTAACACGATCTGAACTAATTTGGGATAATTGGATGGTAAAGTAATGTCTTCAAAATCTTCAAATTTTATCTTATCTGCGTTTCTTTATACGTTACACACTTGTTTTTATGAGTAATTTGTAATATTGAGACATTCAGCTATAAGGCAACTAACAAATTTGAGAAATTTGCAAAATGTGAAAATCCAATAATCCCAAATTAGTTTCAATCGTGTTGTTTGCATATTAGATTTTTAGAGAAAACCCTGATATGTTTCATCTTGCAAAATTACACTGTCATTATATGAAAAAGAAAACAGATTAAGTGAATTTGCAAATTATGCCTGGCTAATAGAAGCATACGGATAAGGTTTCCTTCAGTTTCCAAGAAACGGACGCTTGCATTTGAATAAAACTCATTTTGCAAGACCAGTAACCTTTAGTGTTTGATTTGCAATTTTTCTTTCCAGAAAGATCCTCAAAAAGCGTGGACACTCAGATACCAGTACTCAACAAAATAATGTTATAGTGTTTGGCAAACCGGATATGAAGACGTTGTCGGTTCGGCCGTCCGCACCCCCGTTAGTACCACCAGGGCAGCAGAAAATTGATGGCGTCAATCTACCAAAAGAAGAAAGACTGAGCTCGGATGTTTTTCAGGCGTGTACCCCTTCGACTGACCCAAGTCAAGTCTACAAGCTCGAACCATCTAATGAAAATCATAACGTTTATCCGGCTAACAAAGTTCACGTCGGCGTAGAGAACACAGGTGTGGATGACAGCGATAGCGATTCTATGCATGACTATGAACACCTGACAGGGTCAGACTACTGTGCACTTGAATGCTCGGTTTCAGAAGATTATATCAAGCCCATACAATAAAATCTAGAACAAAAGATTACAGGAGAAATTTAAACTGACAAATTAATGCTTAAAGTAGTTCCGGCTCGAATCGTTTGTTTCCTGATTACGTTATTGCTTCATCCACTCACACATCCCAGTCTGCAGAGACGGAAAAACTTATCCAAAAGATAACCCTACGAGATTGGGGAGGATTACGTGGTCTTCAATAACATGGCATTGTCGACATTCGGTGACATTTCCTGAAAAGTACGTAGTGAAAATTCCCGCTGATCACATTGACGACGCAATCCAGTTTTTTCTGCAAGCATGATTTTGTCCACGAAAAATATCTGGCATAATCACAATTGTACAATATGGTCAGATTATCTCATCTTGTCTCATTAAATTGCTTTGATATGTTTGATAGTCTACAGTAAAATGTCGGATCTTGCAAGAGAATTATCCGTGAATGTTTATAACATGTCAGATCTAAATGTAAGTTTTTAACTTAATAGAATTGTCACAAAACGTTATTGTCATAAAAATGATCTCTGATTAGAATTACACGCATATTTTACGTACGTTGCAGTTCAAGGAACTCCCCACTGTAATATATTGATTCTTTTTTCCTACCTTATAACCAAGTGAACGATATCAAGGCAAAATATATGTACCGAACAAGAGCCTTGTATATCACCAATTTAGACAAAGGTAACAGGAATAAAATCTGTTTTTACGTCGACAAGGAAATCATTTGCTGAAAACCACGAATTTTAAAGTCTTAAATTTAATTCTTATATCAAATATTGCATAGGTATCGCTGTGTCGGACATTGCTGTCGGCGAGACTGCACTGGAGTCAAGCCACAGACTTTGGGAATCCACGTTCAGAAAAGTTCATACGAAAGAACTAGGTTTATCGGTTATAATACTATTACTCAAGAGTATTCAATATTCAGATATGGAGAAGGGTATAGCAATTATATTATTATCGACCTTCCCTGTAGAATTTGTCGTTGAACATCAAAACCGAGCAAGTTTGAATATCTGTGTACTTTTTTACATTTGACCTAATCTACTTTGAGGTGATTTGGTGCTTTTGTAACTATCACATAATCAAGAGTAGACCATGTAATCAACAAAAAACAAAACAAACACGTAGGCAGCTAATTGTTTTTTCTTTCTTCTTAATAGTTTTTTCTTTCTTCTTAATAGAGTTTGATTACTGCACTTACACCTGCTTAGAAATTAAATCTAACAGGTTTTATTCCTTTTCTTTCGAGTTGTCCATTCAAATATTTAGTCACATTGAACTATTTTTCTTAAAAGTTATATTGAAGTATTTCTATTCACTACTACTGTTATGAATGTTACATCTTTAACCAAGGTATTGACTATGAAATCGGTTGGCATGTAAACTAATTTCATAGTCACCTTTAGATTGTTTTTATCATATGGTATGTCCTTTTTTCCAATAACTGCATTTTTGTGGGGTTTTTTTACTGTTAATGCACCCAAGTCACATTTGTTAATCTCTATTGATATTATCGACATTTAATCAAAGCAATTTAGTTTTCGATATACTAGGTACATAAGAAACAATATCATTATTTTTTATTGGAATATCGATGGCAATATAAACGTTATATACATGAGAATAAACAGCTGCTGGTAAGGCAATACTGATTAAAGGAGCATTTTATCAGCTTACACTGATATCATAATAGCATGAATGAGGAAAGACTCTGCCTGTTTGCTTATCAGCAAAGGAGCTAGAGAAACAGGCTAGGTCAGATCATAGAGGACATTCTATGGTAGATACGGAGATGCTGCACTGAATATGACACGTCTGTTTCTGTCACGATGAGTGATAGCACTCCGGGCTCTGACTAACGACTGTGTTGCTTTGCTGAATCATTCTAACTTTGTCACTTTCGATCCATGTTTAGGCAGGGGACACTTACCCTTTCCAGACACTTTGTAGCAGGACAAGGCGGTTTCATGCAGATTCCCCTATTGTTGTTATAATTTTCTATTTGTTCCTTTGACCTGGTAAATTACATACCTTGAATTAATAAAAATGATCATTAAACCCATTTTGGCGTCATATTATCAACATATATGTTTTTATACGAACTGCCAAAGAAAAAGTCTGATTTTTTTCGGTGAATCTGACAATTTTGCAAGGAGACGGCTCTTATCAGTTCATAACCTCTCAAATACTCACTTTCCTTCAGTTTAGAAGCACTTTTACACCCTACAGGCAATAACGGCAATTTGAATGTCTCCCTTAATAAGCTTACCTCAACAAACTATTATCACCAACAACCGTATACGGAACTATTGTGATATACACTGCGATTTTCTTACTCCCATTTTCTAGTACACCATGAATCAACGGGCTATATATCTCATACGAGAAAGAATACAACCCTTTTCAGAATTAGAGCGCGAAGCCACTGCAGTGAACTGCAATAAAACTGCTCACACTAATTAGTTTCAGCTGTAGCCAGCCGGCAAAGTCGACAACATTGTATGTCCCATGCAGACAGTTTGTCTGGGGAAGTTGAAATAAAAAAGATTTGTACATGGACCAGTGCATGGTAATGTTACATTGTATCTTAATCTTGAACACAGGGTGCCAATCGTAAACTCTCATTTACAACTCGAGCCTCAGACAGAGCTAGTTTTGCCTTTGTACAAGCAGACTTTTTGGTCTTTATCAAGTAGCCTTGTTCAACACCAAAGTGGCCACGGCTACAGCTGAAACTAGTTAGTGTAAGCAGTTTTATTGCAGTTCACTGCAGTGGCTTCGCGCTCTAATTCTGAAAAGGGTTGTAATTCAACTGTTTCTTTGCTGCTTATACTTAAATTTGTTTGCAAGAAGTAAAGCCATCCATGGTTGGCTTTGTCAGATAATCCTACAGATTGTCTCACAGCCGATTATGCTGAGCTATTACACATTAGCCATGGTGCTTAGCTATGGAGGGGTTGATAACCGCACAGCGTCTCCCAGACAAACATCACCTTCCTGACCAGTGTAATATCTGACAGGTGCCGCAAAATGTCGGCACCTTCAAAAATCCTCACAAAACATGTTTCGAAGGTTGGAATAATTAACATATTTTACGACCTAAAAATCTGGGAGGAAGTAGAGCTGTTCCTACCTGCCCTCCCACTGGTTTATGCGGAAAATATGCCCTTTCACTTAACTGTGATGCCCTATGCCTTCCCGTATCCATGGTCTTCCCGCTTCCCGCTCCCCTTTTGCACATTTCCACGTGTACATTTCATTGACGCAACTATTTAACCGATCATCCAGACGTGTGTGTCAGTGGCAACAAAAAGCAACGCAAAACTGAACAAGCAAAACCTTTAATCATTTCAACCTTTTGACATTGTTCCCCTCTAAGTTAGGCACTTAATCCTCCCTGAAGTATTTTATCAACCCAGGCATTCCTCTCCAGCTACCTATTTCCCGGTACCCACTGCTGGACATTTTCTCCCTGCCAACCGTAAAAAAAAATAATTTTTCCCCCCTCATTTAGATGTTGACTTTTTCTCCCCACCCTCTGATTAGCTTTTAAATTTACCCACCCGCTGAAAAACTGCGCACAAACAAAAAATGTTCCACATGCCAACCCACGCCTTCATGGCAAGAAATTACGAGGAAGAGTGTTAGGTTCAAATCTCCATTTTTCCTGTTTAGCATATCTCAATTTCTGTGTCGCTAGAAATTCATTTCTCTAAATGGTGACCAGCAGTCGTCTCTTAAATTAAATAGTTCCGTGCTTATGGCCACTATCCTGCCACCGCCGGTACTTGTCAAACCTATCACCCATTTGCCTATTTTCAGGCACCCCGCATTGAGTTTATTAGCTCTCGGACGAAATAACGCGTTAACTGAACCTCTCATAGTATTTTTACACTCCTTCACTTTCAAACTAAATTCGCAATAGTTCCTGTTTCTCAATCATTTTAACATCCCTACTGATCGTCTTTCCGCTGCAATCGCGGAGCGAAAGAACAGCACAAAACAAACCATGCTTTCCTTAAAATATTCAAACTTCTCATTTTTAACACTCTGAGGAAGTGTGTGAATCTGATAAGGAAAATTATCTAAATTACAATTTATCTTTAGTCAGAACATTTCAACCATTATGGTCAAATCAATTCAATCTAAGTTTCCGTTTTTGATTAGACGTGAATAGAGTGGTCGCTATTGGTTCTCCATTCCTTTCTTTGTCTGTGTACACAAAAAAGCGATTTCCCAAAGTATCTGTAATACCGCTGATTTGTTTAGGCATTCATAGAGGCATAAAGGGCCAAGTTAACATATATATGTTAACTTGCCTAAGGCATATTGATAAGAATTAATCAAATTTACACAATCGGTTATTACATCCAATATTTGTGCAATGCTATTTTTGAAACTAACTAGAGCATATATCTACCATAAAAACAAACATATGACCATGGGTACTTGAAATCTGACACAAGTCAGATACAAGTAGAAAAAAGACCCTTCGCTACAAATTATGTTCTGTTGCAAGAATCCGAGTATCCTTGTCATTTACTCTACTTAAAATATTCATAATAGATATAGATAACAGAAATGAGTCCTTCTAGACGTTTACCGATTTGTGTTTTCTATCGTGGTAAGGCTGAGATTGTATTTTGCTTCTCATCGGAGCAAGTTAATTTTACATTTAACTAACAAGCATCAGGTGTTACCAAAATAGACGTAAATTTATCCAACTTTCCTTTAGATTCAACTAGTATAAGGCCGGTGAGCAAATTTTGTTTTAGAATTAAATTTTGTCGTAAATCTAATATTATAGCGTTTCTGTGACGCAGGCTTGACATTTATACCTGTGCTCGGTGCATTTATTGTACTCATATAGTAAAATACGGTTTGTTTCTGACACCCACACAGGTTAGTAAGAGATCTTTTATCGTGGGTTTATCATATCGTGTCCCGTACCGTTGCAAGGTTATCGATATTTTAACATACCACACTATAAAAAGCACAAGTCTTGATGGCATATAACAATACAGAACATGGCGAATTCACATATTAACGACATGTACGCTCTGTATTTGATCTGGCTGCGTAAGAGGCTCGGCATCTAAGACGTATTAAAATAGTAAATCGGTGCTGAAGTTGAGTCTACTTCATTAATGAACCTTGGCCGCGTACGTGCTATACGCAATCACCAGAACTCCTAACGCGGCTTTATTACAAATAGTATACTTAAGTTTTATTTCGATGCCTATTTAAACAAACGAACAAAACGGACGATTAAGCCATTTTCACTTCTTCATTTTAAGTCTCTTTAAGTCAATTTAGTAAATACATCAATACACAGGCTGTTGCAAGAGATTTGTCAGCAAGAATATACCTGATCCGTGAAAATGACTTCGTGCCCGCAAGACAGTATTCTAAGTTTCACTTTTATGTTGTACTCGGTGTATGCGTATAAGCGCTAATCGCTAAGCTAAGATTCTTTGAAGCTAAATGGTATTGGAAAGAGATTGCATAGGCTGATCTCTGTCATTATAACTCCAATTTTAAGTTTATTTTATGATCATTTAAAAATTTGAACCGCAAACGTAAAAGGATTCCCGTATTGTTATTGTCATTTTCTTTTTGTTCCTTTGACCTAATATATTACATAACTTGAATGAATAATAATGATTATTAAACCTGCTTTGATGTCATATTATCATACACATATGTCTTAATACGGAAAACCAAAGAAAAAGTTTTATTTTTGCGGTGGAAATTGAGAATTGTGTAAGGAGACAACTCTCATCAGTTAATGACCTCCCACATACTTTCTTTCCATCAGCTTAGAAGCATTTATGCTCAAAAGGCAACAATGGCAATTTGAATGATTCACTTAGCAGGCTTACCCCAACAAACCATTTATCATCAATAGCCGTATTGATTTCATACTCCCGGGGCTTGAAGATCATTAATTTCTTCTAGTGTTGTCCGTGAAAAGCTTATTACAAACTGATTTCCAATTAAAATTCACATGTAATGTATGCAATGTTTCAAACTTACACACACATTATGTACACTGCAAATTTTTCTGGTTTGCCGGCCAGCTAAATTCAAGCCAAAAATA
>LD356504.1:9607-20339 GCA_001465055.1 Ptychodera flava
CGTTTAAAACAACATCTAGAAGCAGCTGATCATGATCGATGAGATTACTGGGTATGCCGTATGGGCTACTATCGAGAGCCCGACACACGGACGTGGAAGTACAATTTCCCTCCCGTCCGACTGAAAAGTTACCCGTCTCGGACGGGAGGACGGGCGTAGTTTCCAACGCTGATGTATGTATGTATGTATGTATGTATGTACGTACGTACGTACGTACGTACGTATGTATGTATGTATGTATGTATGTATGTATGTATGTATGTATGTATGTGTGTATGTATGTATGTATTTATGTACGTGGTATGTACGTACGTATGTATGTAAATATGTTTCCATCTATCTATCTATCTATCTATCTATCTATCTATCTATCTATCTATCTATCTATCTATCTATTGAGGTATCTATCTATTGATGAATGGATGGACGGGCGAACAGATGGACTTTGGGAAACAAAGAGCCGCAGTGGTTTTATCTGACCTGTCTAATATTCTTTAATACTGTTTTCGTACCTCGGTGTAGCACAATCCGCTGTTGCTAGGCACCTTGAGCGTCATAGCCTTTAATACTTACCATGGAATATAACAGACTCAAATTTCTAACGGCTGTTATCTGCCTTAACAGATTTAGATTCCCCCCTCCAAATGTGTCAGCGAACACTGCAGAAGTAGGCAAACACAAAGACACGCCGAACCACCGTCGTGATGTGGACATTTCACACCAAATGATACCCGAGAGAAACGGTCCAACCAATCAGTGCGCAGTAACCAACCTTATAAAACCACAAACACAAATCAAATCACTGTAGCAGTTACATATATTCAGGACGGTACATATGTCTGGGGCGTTACTTATTAAACAGGACAAATGCGACAGCTGCTTCCTACAGAAATAATAGATCTTAATTACGAACTAAGGATTCAATTTTCATTTATTATTATGGAGTACCCTGAGTCTTTCCATGTGTTGATTAAAGATTGAAACACCGCCGAAGATACAATTAAAAGTGGATTGCTAAAAGTAATTTGAAACATACATTCATTATAATATGCCATACTGCTGCGGCTTATCATATCTCAACATATGACGATCAATTATTTGAACTGTTGGTGAAGTGATGAACTTCCGAGCGCATATTCTTGTCGTTTTTATGACTCAGTTTCGGACATAAGGAACGGACATCAATATATCGTCGATTTGGCAGTTTATGCAAAGCGTCAGACATGAGGCAACTAAATTTCCGACGTCAGTCTTTTTATCTTGTATGTTTAATGGTTTGCATTGGTTTCCTACTTTATGCCATGCAACAAACTTCCAAATCATGTTGGTTTTCAACATATGGCCGTCGACCACTATCTGGACTATCTGACCACGAGGTGAGTTGTGATCGTGATCGAGGTTTTAAAATATTGCACGCACCGCGTTTTGCATAGAACAACAACTCCCCCACAAGATAAAAGTTTGTGGTCTATAGCAGTATTTCTTACGAATATATACAACGAATATAGCGCCACAACCAAGACAACAACTATTACTTTAAGGCATCGCAGCAAAATCATAAGAACAACATCACTGAAAAGTATGCGTATCATTTTTTATAGCGTAAGCTTAGTTGGTAAATGTACATTACAATTTGACACAGATTAATGTAGATATCGCCTGGGGGACAGATATTAGGGCTTTCAAACTTTTTCAATTCTATTCTGATCTTCCACTTGTACGGTTCATTTTAAAGCTCTTTGTGTAAGAAAACTTTTTACATGCTTAATTTTTCGATGATAGAAAATTTTATTTTTCTCCATATAGTTAACACGGGGATGGCGGTCATTTTGAATTTCAAATACTGTAAATCTATGGTAATTTATTTCCCTGGTACTAAAATTTGCACGGCAACCCCCGATTGTAACTCTTGATTTGAAAGAGAATGGTTGAAAGATTTATTGAGAAAAGTTTGAGCAAATTATTAAGTCTTTTATTTTCGAGGCCCATATTTTCGAGGCGCATATTACCTTAAGGACAATAAACTGCAAAACATTTGCCGTAGTTGGAAGATGTTTTTCCTACTGTGTAGTATATGACGTACCATGTATAATCCGCGATACTCTGAGATAGCTATGACTCACTCATTTCCAGCCATGTTGGAAAATATTACACGTTTAAGAACATGGAAAGTATAAGGACGGCGATTTACATGTGTAGTAAACGAAACAAAATAGCATAGCTAACGGTTAATTATATTCTTTAATACTCCAATAAAACGTAAAAGCGTGCTTCAGAAAGTTAGGTTGACTATACTTTAAAAACGCAACTTTATTTTATCGCATAAGAAGCCTGATGTCGTTGATTTTTCGTTTAGCCATGCTTCATCCGTATTATCTGTCTTGAAGTTAGTGTCAAAACAAAATAGTATGTAGAAATGGTAAAATACCTTAAAGCTCCATAAGCTTTAACTTTTGACATTTTCTCTTATTTTTGTTTTCGATGATGACTTACTTATGTTAATTGTCCTACCAAATAACGAGGAATCACTATCAGTTTGGGATCACAACGCGTACCGTAGGCCAACAACGAGCGATTTTATGTTGCCAATTTCCATTCTAGTCCGGACTTGAATACAACGTTGTTGACATCTGGCGCTTGGCGCGGCTGATTTTTTAGCGGCTGTGCATCGAAGGGGGAGGTAATTTACGATTTATTTTTACGGAAAAACATCATTTTGGAAGAACTAAACATTTTATTGGCGCTTTAACATAATTTACTGAACAAAAAATAGGTAAAAGCGGGTAAAAGTTACAGCTTATGGGGCCTTAAGTGTGACGGGACAGGAGGCTAATCCAAAAGTTAAAGGATATGTATAGAGGTTTAATCGTTTAGTTTGTATAATAATGATTGCAAACAATTTCAAGTTGTCATGTACGATTTTAACTTCTCATACATTCATCTTCTTTCAGCTTGAGAGCGTGCGCACCAAGGATGCCAGTCATGGTGGAATTGACACAAACAGTATAGACGATGCTGCTTCGACGGATGTCAACAACATATTTTCAACACCCATAGAGGAAACAAAAGAAACAATGTCAAAAGGAGAGACAATACGATACAAAATGTCAACAACTATCAAAGATCACAGTGATGGTGTTAATAGGACCAAACAAGACGGTTTCTTGACTGAAAGTGTTCCCACAAAGGTCTTAACATTCTTAGAGGAAAGTGTTCCAAAGAACAAGAAACAATTCCGTCCAACAACACCACCTATCGCACAAAATCGTAGAGTTGAAACCGTGAGTGATGGCCGTGCTCGACCTAAATACTTATTTTCTGTACGATCGGCCATGGGAGGAGGAGCCAACACACACTATATGGGTTTCAAAAGCATCATCATGTTCGCACTGCTAACAAATCGTACTTTAGTCATGACTCCATTTTTTCTCTTTGGCGGCAATGTCGGCCATGGTCTGACTGTAGAACACATGAGAGCGTTCAATGAAACTTTCGATGCGGACATTCTGAGAGAATTGTTGCCACTTGCAACAATAGACGAGTACAAACAGACATGCAATGCACAAAATAGTAAACTTTTAACAGGGAATGTTTCAGAGTCTGCGTACAATATGATGAGAACAGTGGTTTACCGTGACATTGTTAATGTTGACCTACCAACTGTGCAAAGCGTGATCAATGTAATGAACCAAGGCCATGTCGAGCTCGATTACCTTATAAATAAGATCAAAGATGTTCAATGCCTAGCTATAAGATCCCATAGGTCACTTCTTGAAGGCTTCCGAGGTAGCGAGAGGGATAGAATTAAGAAGAGACTCGAAACACACCTCGTACGACCATCGAGAGTGAGGCATATCGTAGATGTCTTACATGACCAAATATGTGATGGAAGAGCCTATCTTGCCTTTCATTTCAGAAACAAGTCGGCAGAAGAGCCGTAAGTTATTATGTCACCTGTTCACGTTGCAAGATTATTTCCAAGTCGCGATCGTGTGTTGCATTACCAAGTGTTTATTATAATGAATAAGCGGTATCAGGACACATTACATTCTTTATCTTAAGGTAGTATGCGCCTCGAAAGTGAAAGACTTAAACTTTTCCTCAAACTTTCCTCAAGGAATCTTTCAACCATTCTCTTTCAAAACCAAGAATAAAAATCGGGGGTCACCGTGCAAATTTTGGTACTAGAGAAACAAATTCTTACAATATGCAGTGAAATCCATATGAGTATCAGTCACCATCCAGCACCGAGAGTCGGGCTCTGAGATATATAATGAAGTTCATCGTGATTCCAAAGTATTCAGGTAAAATCCAAAATAGAATCCACCATAATCTTATGTGGATTCATCTCTTTTGGCACAGTGAAAGGAGATGCCAGAATGATAAATAGCATAATAAGAATTGTATCATCATGCAAAAAAATTGCAGGGTTTGGTTTTTTGAGATTGTCATAGGCATACCTAATATGAAGGAGATTATGATGATCTGATGATAGTTTTTCTATCGACGATAATGAAGATGACGATAATACAACGATCATGACCTTTATCACGTTGACCATGCTGTCAGTGACACGTCGAGTTGAGGTAAAATGGCAAAAAGTACCAGTACTAGCAATATCAGTACGTAAGATGTTTGCAGTGACAGAAAATGTCATACAGTGTCATATTTGCTGTCATCATCTTCCTCTTCAACGATGCCATCATCACCCTCATCGAATTCATCTCCATTGTCAGCAGTAGCTTTGATATCATAGGTGCGTTATTCATCAAAATGGTCATCATCATTACTATCGTCTTCGTTGTCTTTGTTTCGCCGTTGTTTCGCCGTTGTCACAATCTCAACAGCTATTGTAATGGTGCTATTGTGAGGGTATACTCACCTATGTTTGGTATTGAATTTTGATATGCAATGCATTCATTACCACTATCCAATCTACTACTATTACAGATGTTTCTTTGGACGAGAGAAGTACACACAAGAATGTGACTACGTTCTCAGAGAGGGTAAAAAACTTGCGGAAAAAGCCAGTGCTTCCCTAGCTGAGCTGATGCGAAACGATAGTCTGAAGTGCATTTATGTAGCATGCCCTCTGTGGTCTTTGGTATGTAATTTTACCATATTATGTATTATCCTGGGGCTACTAACAGAACGTTTTAGAATTCCAATTGTTAGTTCATTACATATTCTCTTTGCCACCTATACTATCGAATAGAGAAACAAAGTTGGCTAAATAATAATGTGAAGCGGATACTTTAAAAGTTTGCAAAACATTAAGCACAATAGCAACACTCGTTTTCAACTTCTGGTTTTGCAGGACATAAAGATCATATTGTCGAAGTGGATACAAAAGCAAAACGTGATCACATCTCCAGATCTACAGGTTCCAGCAGAATATAAAAAATCGCTAGAAGATTATTATACGTTATCGCTGGTCGAACAAGAAATTGCTTTTAGTAAGTTCAACTTTGTATATTTTCTAATCTTTTAAGAGTCTATTATAGATGTGTGTGTTTTTTAAAAGGTAAAATGAGGTGATTGTAATTTATATGTACATAATTGCCGTTTATGTGTCGCTGTAATTATGTATTGCAGCATTCTTCGCCATTTCTACGTGCACAACTGTCAATATGAGGAAATATATGTCGCGTAAATTTGTATCTAAAAATAGTGAAATATAATTACACAATGACCCTACGCTACGGCATGCCAGCACTGCTAAACTTTTGATAACTGTAATCGTTGTACGTTCTAAAAAAGAGTTCGTAGTTGTCCGCACTCTAAACATTATGATCGTCCATTCATCGAAATATAAGACTGACGTGCTGAGTTGAAATGTCGTATGATGTACTTAAGCACAGGCAAATCAGCAACAAGGACGATGAATAGCGGTTAGGTATGAACCGAAGTAATATATAGTCCCTTGAAAAACTCTGCATACCGAACCACTGTTGCTTGATATATAACGGATAGATATAATAGTTATGCGTCTGTCACAAATGACGCGTTTGGCCTAAGCCGTGTCACAAACGTATCATGCATGTTTTTGATTATTAAATGCCATTTTGTTTTCGTTTCCTATCCGCAGGAGCTAAATTCTTTGTAGGCGCTGGATTTTCAAAGTGGTCAGATATAGTGAAGGACGGAAGAGAGGCGATGGGAAGAAAATCTTACAGTATTCGAGATATTGCAAAGATTCCAAAAGATGTCCATAAGACAATGATTTAACAACTGTCTTCACCATATCCTGTGAAGGTTGATAATTTTAGAGTCAAATCGGGTTTAATGAGTACCACATGTATCTTGTAATCACTTCATGAGCGTCTTTATATTGAGTCAGTACGTTAACATTCTGAAATAAAATAAATATATGAGAATGAAATTCATGTTTGTGATTTTTACACTCTTTATATCACTTCAGCTCAAATAGCTGCAACTTTTGACATTATTTTCATGATTTTACTTTGAACGTGTGGTTTGCCCGTGTAGATAAATATACTGTTGGGTACGCATACATATATTAAGCTTATTAATGTTTTTTCTTGACCGAATGTTTAAATGTGAACAAAAAATATTAAACGGGTGCCGTAATGCACATGGCAAGCTTAGTCAACTTCTGTCAAGGTTATTCTGATATATCCCTAGGAAATTTCATCAAATATGCAAATTCCTGATCAACCATGTCACCCCTTAATATATTTACGGCAGATACTTCCTAATGTTAGCGATATTTATTATATATTTTCGCAGCCATTCTAAATGTATATGTTTTCTCTCAAATCGTTAAATTTTGAGAATAAGCAAAATATATGCAAGCGAAACCTACCACAAACTAATCAGTTCTTGCCATTCCTCCAAAAATCAATGTATTTCATTTGATTCGGATCTGAAATCCGTTGTTTAGATATCGCTTCCAAAGACAAATACATAGACACACAGACAGACACCAGTACGACAGTAGCCTTCATATGTGAGCATCTAAGTTAACAACGTAGATATGCTTTTGTCTTGATAAAAAAACAACTAGTATGTGGAAGCAAACATATTACCAAAAATGCACAGACAGATAATCACCTACATAGAGGTTCGGTACAGCATTCGAGGAGACCATTGTAAGCCATCTTAAGTCAAAAACAGAGACGTTGGTAAGGTACATAAAATGTCTTAGCACGAAACTAGCAATATTCTCAGACTTAACATTCAAAATAGCTTGTACGTATTGCTCAATTTTTCACTTCAACTGAAACAGTTGACATTCTCAACAATAACATCAAAGAAGTTAGGCCGACGACTAAACTACTTGTTAAAATTCCCCCTCAGTCATACCTCTAGGATTTAATTTACAACAGCCGGAACAGTCTGCGGGTGGCAAGGTGATACAGATTCAATAAAATGTTTGAGAAAATTAAAATTAAGAGGGATGTTATTAAATCGCAAATATTGACTACTTAATGTTCAATAATATATGCTTTAATGATACTAATATATACTTGTCTAGATAGTAAGATAACATGAGCCCCAGGGACAGTTATTTTAACTCTAAAATATTTACGATACTTTTCTGATCTTCCACTTACAGTGGTACACTTTAAAGCGATCGCAGTTCTAGTGTTTTCGAAAATCGAAAGAGTTGTCACAGGAATAGAAGTCATTTGAATTTCAACATGGATTTCTCTAGAACAAGATGTCGCATGATGAAGCTTGATTTTTATTGTTTTATTTGCTGGGAGAATGATCGAAAATTTCACAGAAGAAAATTTCAGCAAAATGTTTACTTTTAAGGCAGCTGCTGCCTTAAAGCGATTAGTTGCCTTGGAACTGAAGCAGTGAAAAATTAATATCGCATTAATTAAATCGGAAGAAATTCCAAATTTAGAACTAATAGACTTTTTTATTGTGAAAATAATCAAAAATATGCAATTAAATTTGGATGAATTTTGTCACGAGAGGGGGATTGGAGTATTCCTTTGCCAATCATACACACGATTCCATTGTATCATCATCATACACAACATTTGGTATAAAGGTACGTTTCATTTTGAAGAAAATAATATTTGTACTCAACCAGCCACACATACTAGGCGCACCTGACTGTTTGATTTCTCTTCAAATAAACTGTCTGGCAAAGCTATTGAATTTCGTGCTCCGTTATATCGACTCACTTCTGAAATGTTCCGACAATATCATCGACGTTTTCTCTACTGTTTGCTTTTCATGATTTCTGTTTTGGTGTTTCTGTATCTTGCACAACAAACATCAACGTCGATGCGGTACAGCGCTCACCCTTATCTATTACAATCTGGAAAACGTGTACAGAAGGTGAGTAAACTGTCTTCATTTCAGAATGTCAAACTACGACAAAATGAACATTGCATGGAAAAAGAGACGCGTGCCTTATCATGACCACACAGCGTGTATTATAGTAAGTGTGCGTCTTCAAATTTTGTCATTGTGTCAGACTTTGTGTCAGAATTGCTGGTTGGCATAAGAATGCTCCTATTAGCGACAACATACAAGATAACCTGTAGACTTCGTCTTTTTCAAGGAATACCTATCGTTCTCAGTATTTGTGTTGCACCATCCATTACAGAGAAATTAATGATCAATTATCTTAGCCTATTTAGAGATAAAAATTCAACAGTCAACAAAGCAAATGGACGAAATACGGGTACTGTAAAAGTTTCTGCTGTCTTAATCTTGCTTCCTTTGTCCATTTTGCTGTAATCATTAAGGTCGGTAACGTAGGTATACAAGGTGCCAACCACAAACAACAGGAAGATGTCAATATTGAAAATCTCGTTGCCACTAATGGAAACATGCCTGAATTATTATTCTCAACACATCACGAACAAAAGACCAAAGAACTCCTTAAATATCCAACTAATAAGAAGACAACTGGTGTCGACACTCTCAAGGAAAACACTTCTCCGCGTCGCTACATACTTTCTGTTAGGCCTCACATGAAAGGGGACGGTGCCAGTACGCAATACTGGATGTTTAAAAACGTCATCATGATGGCATTACTAACAAAGCGGACTCTCGTAATGACACCGTTTTTCTTGAGTGGCGGCAACGTTGAACAAGGTGTACACGCTGATCGTATGAGGGCGTTCAACGATACCTTTGACGTCAACATTTTGTCGAAATTGTTGCCTGTGGCAACAATAGACCAGTATAAACAGAGTTGTAGTGAAAACAACACACTTATTATAAGGTTACGTATTCCAGACGTAACGTACCAACGACTAAGTACAAAGCTATTTCGTGACTTAATCAATGTCGATCTTCCAAGTGAAGGTAAATTAATAAAAGATAATGCAAAACTTGAAGACATTGTGCAAAAATACAAAGATGTGGAATGCCTGGCAATCACACCGTTCAAAGACTATTTAAATGATTTCGGTGGTAGTGAAAGGAAGGAAATGGAGAAAGCTGTAGACAAACACCTTGTACGGCCACCTAAAGTAAGACATATTGTCGATGTCATATACGATCAAATTTGTGATGGAAAACCTTATCTGGCATATCACTTTAGGAACAGGACAGCTGAAATGCCGTGAGTATACTGTCAAAACATATTAAGCATGTAGTGTTTCCTATAACTATCGTATATCATTACAAGATACGGTTACTTTTACAAGATTACGAATGATTAAGACACCTTATGACAATTCTGTCTATACGTAGATATGTTCATCCAACCCGGATTAACTGTACCACAGCTGAATTTAATATTCTGGTAATTGTGTAACGTTCGAAATATTTAAATGAGGATGGCAAAGTTATTCGTTTATACAAAGGCATTTTGAGATAATGGGTTACATCGACAAGAAAATGGATAGGACGGAATGGGGAGATGATGGTGACGAAGATCACGACAACGACGACGACGACGACAACGTGGATGATGATGATGATGATGATGATGATGATGATGATGATGATGAACACGACGCTTATTGTGCTGGTGGCAGTGGTGATTGTGGTGGTTGCTGTTGTATAGGTGGAACGTCAAGTAATCTAGTACATATATTATAAACCCTGTAATGAGGAATTAGAAATTTACATGGCTATTTGAAAAGATAAAACGTTTTAACACTTATTAGGGTCAAGATCATTACAATAACTACCTTGATCATTATGAACAGCGCGAAGATCATGTCATTTATAATTTTTCCAACTGTTACTATTATTATCATCTTCATCATCATTATCATCTCAAGTGTGTCCGTGATAACAAAGGAAATCACTTCAGGTTCTTTATGTATTTATTAATACAGATGCATCTTTCAAGTAAACCCCGAGGCCTGTAAAGCTATTGTTGAGGAACTAAATGAATTGTCAGAAATGGCAAGTGCTGCACTGTATGAATTGATGACCCGGGAAAGTATAGAGTGCATTTATGTGGCATGTCCGCTATGGTCGAAGGTTGGTTCAGAGATCCTTGGCAAATTGATGTCAGTTAAACATGAGCAGGAACAGTAGCGTTTGAGAATTATCTGAAAGCTATCTATAATCTACGTGGCAGTAAAGATTCATGTGCTATGGTATTTTGTATTGTGATTAATTGCTCTCTTTCAAAAACCTCTCAGCACAACACTGACGGTAAAAATCATGTTGGTATGATAATATATATACATCGAAGCAGAACTTAATGGTATAATCGAGATAGGAGTATTCATGTATGTGGTGATATATATATATAGAGAGAGAGAGAGAGAGAGAGAGAGAG
>LD356504.1:22994-36839 GCA_001465055.1 Ptychodera flava
GGCTTTCTTATCTGAGACGTATCAATCTTTAACAGATTCTCAAACCTGTTGAGCTAGGTATATATGCTGTTCTGGTAACATTCAGAACGCGCTTGATCCTGGTGTATGATTACCTACCATCTACTGCGTCAAAGGATCATTGGGCAAGTTCGGAGGTCTTTTGTCGAGTGACAATTACTGTCACCAATAAGGATACAAATTTATGGCAAAAACGAATACCTCAAAATGTCAAAACTTTTCGTCCCCAAATAAAGAATCTTTGTTTAACAAAGTCAGGATAAATGACGAAGGAGTACCCGCCAGTACAAAATGCAAAGCAAAAGGCTCAAAGTTGACACTTTTCGCTACATAGTTTATGTTAGGCATAACATGAAAGGGGCTGGCAGTAGGTGCTAAAAGTATTAAAAGTTATGAAAGTGATGGTAACGTTGCCCAAGTTCTTACCGCTGATCGTATGAGGGCGTTCAATGATATCTTCGATGTATGTCGGCGGAATAGATAGATCAGTACAGTCAGAATTACAACGGACAAAACTCTTCTAAAAAGTTGAGTATATCGGATTCAACGTAGCAAAAAATAAAAATATCACTGTATAACAACGTCAAGTATATCGATCTTCAAATTTAAGACAATTAACATGCAATAATGCTGTTCATATTGATGAAGATGCAATGTGTTTATGTACGTGTCCACACTGGTCAGTAAGTTCAAACCCACAACGTACCGCACCCAGTCACCTAGCGAAAACGTCATAGTCAAAACCACTCGGCAAATATCCTCACTATCAAACCAGATATGAACTGAATATGCTCACGTGTTTTACACCAGGTTCATTAGTAGTACTACGCTTAACAGAACAATGAGATATATGTTATCACTATATGTAGCAGGTTTTTTTAAACTTCGTACAATACTCTCAGAGTTTAATCACTTATTACAAAACTTTATTCGATATGCAAATGAGCTGTTAATTAACTTGACACTGCTCAATGCTTTATGGGACAATTAGATATCCTTCAGATAAACATTTGTAGCACGTTTTATTTAATTCAATGCTGTAATTTTAGAGTAATATCACTAATTACAAAGTTCATTAAATATGCAAATAAACGCTAAATTAACTTGACACTGCCAAATGCTTCTCAGTACAATTAGATATTTATCAAAACAATATCTGTACCCGATTTCACTGATTTGGGTGCCGTAATTTCAGAGTTATAAACCTAAGTACAAAGTTCATTACATATGCAAATGAACCCTTAATTAATTTTACACTAATAAATGCTTTACACTACAGTTAGATATCAGTCGGATCAGTATCTGCAGCAGATTTCATCACATTTGGTGAAGTTATATCGGAGTTATATGACTAATTACAAACCTTCATAAAATGAGTAAATGAGCTATTTATTAACTTGACACTGCCTAATGTTTCTAAGTATAACTAGATATATATATCAGATCAATATTTGTTGCAAGTATCATCAAGTTTGGTGCAGGAATTTCAGAGTTATCTCACTAATAACAAAAGTTCATTAAATATGCAAATGAGAAGATAATTGACATGACACTCACAGTATCATCATAGTGTTCTTAGATTGTCATCTGTGAAAAGTTTCATGAAATTTTGTGCAGTATTTCTTGATATATGTCTGCACTGTCATTACCGTCTCCATAGGGAAACCATGGTACGGGAAAAAAAACGATATTGCATAACTTCATTAATATGCAAGCCACACTAACCAAAATCTAATGTCAGTTCTTGCAAGTAGCATATGGTACCTGTGTACCAAATCTGACTTGAATCCGTACAGGCGTTTTTGAGTTATCGTGTAAACAGACAGACAGACACACACACACACACACACACACACGGACAGACAGACAGACATCGCTATGACATTAGCCCACGTGTTTACACACGTGAGCTAAAAAGGGGTTCAATAACCGAGCTCAGTGGTTACAATTTTTCTGACTGCGACCCTTCACACGTTGTGGAGTTCATGAAGCACTCGCACTTGCCAACTCGCTATTAGACATCATACGCAAACTTTTCCAGAGCAATTAATACATCGCTGTTGTGGGCGAAAGAGAGCCTCGGGGACAATTCTGTTCATTAGCACAGCTATCAACCAAGGGTACATATGAACGAAATATGCAAAGCTTGCTGTGACATGTGTAACGTCGGTGGACCGATATTTCGCAGGTTTTAGTGAAACATCCAAGTTTAACTGTTGACGAAGAATCAAACAAATGTTTTCTGAAGTGCACATACTTCACTAAAGACCAGAAGCCTGCTTTTAAGAAAGAAATAAAACTTCACACATGCTGCACTTCTAGTTGTTTTCATTTCATCGTAGAAGCGTAGATACACTTTGGTTACTTGTTCGGCACAAAACAAAAGAATTCTGTTCAACGAAATCGCCATGTTTGACTGATATGGAATTGGTACTGTATGTCAGAGAAAACTTTGTATTTTTAATGATTTTAAATGACACCACGGTGTTTGTAAATGAGTACATCAATACGATTGACAACGCTGTCCATCATATTAACATATTGTACTGTGCCATTCAAAAGAACTGCCAACACTCAATGAAGCATCACCTCTCCTGCATGCTGGCATCTTTCCGCGATCACAGGACGAAGAGATTCAAAGACAATGTTGTCTGTGCATATCTTTCTTTGACATTGTGTCATTCATGACTAACTGTACATACATCGTCATGCAGGCGCGAAAATCGAACTTTAATATTTCAAAAATGCACCAATGAAATGTTTCCTTCTCGCCGAGGAAGCAAGTTTGGACCGTGATCTCATAATTTCATACATCTGAGTATCCCCAAACAGAGATTTTGACCCCGAAATCTATATTCGAAAAGAAAAGGTCACGATTTTCAAAACAAAGGGAGGGAATTTGCTCGATTGACGCGCAGATCCAGTGGCATTAATGGCTGGAGTACATTCTGAATACTAATTTATGTAATTTTTATGCAAATGAACAACTCCTATGATGGTTGATTGATCAGACTGAGAAATGTTATCCTCAAAGTGAAAAAGGCCCTCATTTGATGGCTTTGTGAAGATGACGACGGAATAAAAGCAATTAACATCGCGAAATAAGTATCAGTTCGGTAAAAATGGCTAATTTCACAATATTGAGTGCGAAAATAGCCGTCCATGCAGTATTCAATCGCCCTCTCCGTAACGACACCATAGACTACCAACACTCTAAATCATTAATCAACCGTTTTGGTGATACCCTTTGACTTCAGAAGTCAATTTGGCTATTTTACTATCCCTGTAAATACATACGTATGGTGGAATGGAGAGGAAATAAGGGCAGGATTATTTGCATATATGCAGATGTTGAAGAAAATATAAAGAACTTCTTCATACCAATGAGTACCAATGCTATTTATCATATACCTACATTCACGTGCCTGTGTAAAGCTATAGGAGAAAGCGCCCTCAGATCCGTGTAATATACCCCTTTTTGCTAACTAAAAGTAACACCATAAATCGTTCTAAAGTAATTCTGCTTTACCAACTATGATTGCCCAGAATACCATATGCCTTAAAGTCTACCCTTTAGGAACACCTCTTAACACTGTTTGTACAAAAGAAAGAAAACACCAATCCCATGATTCACATTTGCCATATTGTCTTTTAGTATGTACACCTTATGCCGTACATCACGATGCTTGTGTTATTTAGGTTTTATGTGTTGAACTTACGACAGCTTCTGAAAACACCAAATTAAATAAACCCATGGCGTATACACAGATGATAATCGACTTTGCTGCGAAAATGCACATTCAGTGTTCAATGTTTGCAACTGATTGAGTATTCCACAAGGAGAATAATGCGCCACACGAGAAGTTAAACAGAGATATTAGAAATAGGAATGCTGTATTCTTCGTTATATTTTGCTATGGCTCTCTATTGTTTTAAATAGATTCGTGGAAGATAAGTTTAACATTTTTTGTCTCTTGCCGCAGATGGACCTGACCATTTGGATATCTGTTTTCTCCTCTCTGTCGTTTTTCCTTTTGGTTCCAGTGATAACTCAAGTGACCTTTGCTTTTAAATTGATGACCGTCTTATTACAGATAAGGTTACCGAATTATGAATACGATACTTGGTGTTACGTGTGAATATTAACTGCACCTGCGCATGTTTAATTTTGTATGGTAATAAAAAAATGTTCCAAATGCAATAAAAAAGGCATTATTATATAAGCCTTAGTTGGCTATTTGGTAAGTTTCGTATTATTTTTGGTTAAATAATATATGTGTTATATATATATTAGTAACAGCTGAAAATTTGATAAATTAAAATGTTGCACGTTGTTAGGTTGACTCTTCAATTCAATAATGCGTCGCCATAGCAACCCTTAATTGGATTTCTAATCGGGTAGCTGAGAAAAGCGAATGTGACATAAGACTTCAGAGTGTTTCACAACCTTTCTGCATATTCAGTCGAATGTGTTGCGTCAGAAATTTGAGAGGATCATGCACACCAAACATATACTTAAGATTGGACAATCTGGAACACATCTGATATAGCCAACAAATAATGACGCATTATTTTACAACACAAACTGGAGTGACATTTTCAAAGCGAAAAGAGAGCAACGTACATTTTAAGAAATGACGATAGGTATTTCCAGTTTTTTACTACTATAAATTTCACATAACTGTTTTATAAATAATGTGATTTATAATCCACTTCCTTCGACTAATTCGCTAATACCATCATCAACGTAGGGCCCTATCAATTAAGATATATGTTATTTTACTAGGAAAAAAGAGATTTAAACAGTTCTTACCACATTATCCTGGCAATATATATTTTGTTCAGCGCTCACTTTATTGGACAATATCGCAGGATACCTTATGACACATTTTTTTATATGCATAACAGTAGCTTGTTCAGTGTTAGGGTCTTGTTTACTCGCTTTCTTTGTATACGTTTTGTTCAGTGTTGTGGTAACCTTAGCATCTTGGTTGAAGAAGAATTATTGTATAGTCCCCGGTATTCTCATCTACAATAGGTTTAACCCAGAATTCAAATGGACCATGTTAAGGTACAAATTTAAACAAACCCAAGTGCTCAAACGCGCACAGAAACACGTGTATTGAAATATGCACTTGTACCCGTCGGTTTGTTTGTACCGCCATTAGGTAATCTTTCTGGAGTACTAGTAGAACACATCGCGTCCTTTTATTCCGGCGTAAACCATTCAAGTGTGCACATTTTTGTGTAAAGTACATAAATATTACATACATATTACATACCTTTGATGTTTGCAATCTGTTCCTGACCTTATGCTTTTCATTTTAACAAGTCTCCAAGTTTGTGTGTGATTGAAATAAACACCACTTATTTTTTAATGTTGTTTCTCAGTTTTATTTACAATGGGTATCTCTTGTAAACTTGGTAATATGAACTTCAAACTTCAAATCTCCCTATACGCGTCCTTTTAAAAGTGTATATTACTTCTGAATAACGTTACCATAGCGCAATCAGTGTCACTTTGACCTTGTTTTTGAATACTCGACCTTGGCTACTCTTTATGTTTTTTCTTATAATATTTAAAACGTCGTATTCCTTATAGTGTAGTTTTATCGTCTGCAGGAATTCTCACAAGGTCTCTGATGCTGTAAGAGATTCGGCTGAATGCACTTCTCTCTTCAACAACGAAGTCTGACCATTTCGAAAACCCAGCTCCCACAAAAATGTCAGCTCCTGGAAACAGAACAGGGAGAACGCCAACAGTTGAAGAGATAACATGATGTGTGTCGGCCGGGACACGTAATGTTTTATCCATCAGGCGCTTTAAATAAAATTCTTTGTTTGCCGTCCGCGTGCTGGTAGGTTTTCAAAGAAACAAACACAATGTTAACACTATCATAAATAAAAAATATTTTTCCTGAGGAAACCGAATAAAAAATGAGTTTATTTTAATACACGTGTGTTTTTTATCTTTTGGTCTTTTTTCCCCTGCTGACTGGCTGGTAAGTTTTTCAAAAATCCAAGGACGACAAACAAAGAATTGTCTTTAAATGGCCTAAACGAAACAATGCTGAAACGGTAGACTATCCACAGGACACTGTTACACGCAGTTATCCTTAAGTCGAAGGACAACTATGAATTGTGACAAAAAAGCAGCATTATAATGTTAATCATACCCTATATCCCTGTATAAAGGCAAACAAAATTGTTTTGAAGTCAAATCCTACGGTGCCGTTAATGATAACAGATAATCAGTGCAGTATTGCTCGACAGCCAGTTTTGGTATATTGTGACCTACCTTGAGCCACATTAAAACTCATCGGAGTCATTCTTGTAAATAACAGATAACATATGAGAACGACGTAGACTTACTGAAAGCAATTTCCTGTTCCACAAGCGATAACATATAAAAGTCTTCAAGGAACGTCTTATACTCTGTGGGTACTTGCAAATCCAAATACGTGATGACTTTTTGTCTTGCTATCCTTTCAGAAAAGATGTCTCGTATTTCCTAGAAATAATAATTCTATTCACAATGTGTACACCTTCAAAGGGGTGCACAGTACACTTATTTGTAAATTTTGCATGTATGTAGCTACTCAGCAGAGATATATTGCATATGTTTGAGTATACACCTACTCTTGTCATCATTGGAAAAGAACTGGTGTCAGCTTGAAATTTTGAAATAGACGAATGCAGTTAATATATTTTTCCTTGGATACATTACTCTGTTCATTGTTTCCACCTTTGTTTTGTTAAATCTCACAAGAATATTTCGCTCGATGCATGGACAGTAAGTAAAAATTGATCACTTTCTTTCTTCTCATAGCAATGCAGGGGTTTATAAACATCTGAATTCGTATGAAGTGTTGCTAGCGTTCCAGCAAAGTAGACTAATAATTATGTGCCGATTTTGAGAAAATTCAATAATGAATCTAATGAATTAGTGTTCTGCGGAAAGCGCAAAGAGCACGAGGATCATATACTAAGAAAAAAAGAGATGTTTATACGTACCATAGACCAAAGAGGACAAGCAACATAAATACATCCAATGTTAGCTTTCTGCATCAGATCAATGATGGCGTCCCGTGCAAGTTCAGACATCTCCCTCGTTCGCTTCACTTTAATATCGCAGTGACCATCATAAAGTTCCATTCCAAAAATGCATCTGCAAATGGATAGGTATGCCGGTTAGGTAAACAACAGCAAGTATGAGAAAGAAAACAGTGCAGAATGTCACGTTGACAACAAATCATAACCTTGATCACAACGACCAATACTCAGTCAACCATCATTATCATCGTAATCAGCATTATCGCTATCATCGGAATTATCATTGCCATCTTCTCGCTTTGTGCCAACCCTGTTCTTTATCTCGCTGTTATACCGTTATCATTGGAACTTTCTACATCACCTTCTAATTTCAATCACTGGCACAAATCTTCCTCAGTCAACATTATCTCATTATAAAATATCGTTGCATTGGCCTTCTTTCCTTTTTGTTTTCTCTCAGATTAATATCTTGATCTGGAATAATTATTGTGGCGTTTGTTCACAAACAACACATACATACATACATACATACATACATACATACATACATACATACATACATACATACAAGCATGCATGCATGCATGCATGCATGCATCAGGCAGACCGACTGACAGACAGGCATACAGAGAAACAGACTTGCATACGTCAGACACATAAAAGTTAACTTACGGCATTTCAGTAGACTTGTTCCTGAAATGAAAAGTGATATACCGTCCTCCATCACAGATATCCCCAGATAAGGAATCGGCAACCCTCCTGACTATTGAAGGGCGTGCAAGATGTTTATTCACAGCCCGTTTCATGTCTTCTCTCTCGCTACTTTTAACAATGTCAAGGAACTGCTTATTCATAGTGTATGCAAGGCATTTCTCGTCTTCTATTTTCGACATAAATTCGTCGAGTGGACCGTCACTCTCTACATCGATTACGTCATCCTCTTCTGGGAGGTCAATGTCAATCATGTCTTGATAAAGTAATGAACGAGACATGTTGTAATTTTTAAGGTTGCGGTTCCATACAATGACTTTGGTGTTTGTATCGTTGCAATTCAACTTGAACTCTTGTACTGTCGCTAAGGGTAGTAATTCTCTCAATATGTCGACATCGAAGGTATCAGTGAATGATCTCATGTGATCTATGGTAAACCCGTCCGTATAGCCACCGATTTGCCCTCCCTGGAGGAAAAATGGCGTCATGACCAGAGTGCGATTCGTCATCAACGACAACATGATGGCGTTTTTGAAATTCTGATACTGGGTGTTGGATCCGCACCTCATATACGTCTGAACCGCCAAGAGGAAGCGACGACTGCTGGCTGTACCTTCATCGGAAGCAGACGAAGCTTCAGGAATCGGCAGTGAAAGACTCTCCTTCGCTGTAATGGGACTTCTAGCTTCCATGTTAGAAATATTAGCCCATTGGATAGTCTCGTTCGAATTGATAGAATGACGCATAGTCAGCTGCTGTTCGTTATTCACCATGCTACTTTGCGCGTCCTTACAAGTACACTAACAAGAGAATTAGTTGTTAGCAGACATTGATCAAAAGACATTTAACCCTTTGAGCGCCAAAGTCAATTTATGTCACCTTTACAAAATATAGCCCAGTCAATTGTTTTCAGATTTTTGCCAAATTTTTGATAAAAAACTGTAGCCAATGAAATGTGATGTCCATTTTGTTCAAAATTGTCAAAAAATTACAGGAAAACTCATAAAAAAATGATAAAATGTTGCACTAAACTTTTGTTGGAAATATTACGGCTCTCAAAGGGTTAAATGAACTTGATGAGCTATAAAAGGCTTCATCATATACCATTCACTCCTTTTGTAAAACCGTATTAAAAGTGTTTCATATTTCTGATCCTGGAAACATACCAGCGTATCTCATCATTTAATGATTTCCATATTTTTCATTCACGAATACAATTCAAAAATTTCTTTTGTAAAAAGTTCGATCGAGTTGTCGTTATAACATTATTTATTAATTATGCAATGGGATATTCCTACATCATTCTTAAAAACGAAATATGTGCGATCTATATACTGCATAAAATGAGAAAAAACAATAATATATCTTCCTTAAGAGATAGTTGAGTAAGTTGTGAGATAAGTCGTTTCAGGAAATTTAGTTTGACCAGATCGAAAACTGCAGTGCTTTGAGTTGTAATCCAATGTCTGATTTTAATTTCATTCCAAATAAATAACACATTTTGTTTCAGAATTACGATATCAGATGATAGGTTTGATTAATTATTGCCCTTATTGCCTTTATGTATCTGAATTTGCATTTGTTACGGATAACAGGTTCACGATGAAGATGGTTGCGCATGTATAAAAGGACATTTCCATCAATGGCATAATGCAGTGGAGAAGATAAAGTGAGACTCCGTACACACGAGTGACAGTGGAAGAAAGATATCATACTAAACCAAAAAGATAAAATGAATGGTTTACAAACAACATAAGGCAGACTCATATATTCCGTGAGATATAAAATGACTGGTGCACATTAGCTGTGATCGAAAATTAATATGTACTCACTTCGCTCTGCTGTCGATCATTGGGCGGCCGATATTCATAAGTTACCGACCAAACGGTCGACAATTCATTCGTAGCGAACAGCAGTACGCCGACAGCAATTACTAAAAGTAAAAAACAAATAAAGATGTTGTACCGCCTGATCATATTGAAACTGTCTTCACATCAAGGAGGGAACTGACTTGCTGAAATGTTGAAAACGTTTAAGTGCTCGCAGCTTAGTGGTCATGTGATTAATATGTTTTCAATTAATTCAAAGAGTTTTTAACTATGTCAGCAAAGTTCCCGCCGACGCAACACCTGTAACGCATTAGCAGATAGTATATTAGCGATCGGTTATTAATTTTTACTGTGCCAAATTAATAGTTACAGATTTCGGAATTTTAAATTTGGAAGGTATTTTAATAGTGATTTCGGCGGCACCATTGATTTCATTTTTTTAATTTTGTCATTCTGTGCTTACCGGTTGTTAAAGTGATTACAGATTGCCATCATGTCACAAGCACTTAAATACAAGGTGCCGAACTCGTGCCAATGGTGTAATATTATAGTTAGAATACGCCTCGGAACAGATATTCGGACTGCCAAACTGTTACAATGCTTTTCTGATCTATAACTTGTAGGGGCCCATTTTAAAACTCTTGGTGTGAGAAAACTTTTCACTTAAACAGGAATGGCGGCTATTTATGTTTCCAAATATCGGCAAATCTTGGGTTACTTATTTATCCGGTACCAAAATTGGCACGGTGACCCCCGATTTTTCCCTCGATTTTGAAAAAGAATGGTTGAAACTTCGGATTCCTTGAGAAAAGATTAAGCAAACGTTTAAGTTTCACTTTTCGGAAGCGCTTTCTACCTTAAACAGTTCAAATGGAAGATGTAGGCATTTACGAATGTGTGACCGGTTGAATAGGTGATTCGATGGATGGATCGCTGGTCGAATCGATGCGTAGATGGGTGGTCGTCGTATGGGCGTGGGAGTTGACAAACTTCACTTAAGAGCGATTATGTGGGCAAAAATAGACCCATAGCGAATAGCAATACGGTCACTTAGAAACATTTTTACAACAAACGGGACCGGTGTAAAGTGGAAAAGACAGAAAAAATGTGACACTCAAACAGAAATATACTTTTGTATTTCTAATTATCCCTGATTATACAAGTAACATAATCAGCTGGCAGATGGTGGAATCGGTACGCCATGGGCAACCATTTCGAAATGTTATTCGGGAGAAACCGCTTATGAAGCAAATAGTCCGTGGGCTGTAAACATTAAGTAAACTAGCATGAAAAAGCATGAAATAGCAAAAACCATACATTTTTGGAAAGCCAGATACTGTTCTTTCTGTGAAAACACCAACTTTAGCAAAATAAATTTGTGTACATAGAATAAGACGACTTTAAAATGAATTTTTTTGACAATTTTGAAATGTTTTATCCAAAATACCATTTGACAATTGTGATTTACTTTTTATTAAGCAAAATTTTGACAGCTTTTTGTGTGTAAATTATTCATTCCGACATTATTTAACAGGAAAAAAGTGTTAATATTAGGTATTTAACAATACACTACTTCTCTGGAGTCAATTTTGAATTGCGTGTATCTGTATGGGGTGTAAAAAAGCTAGCGGTAGGGGTACAACATTCTTTCCATGATGAAGTAAACTGGCTTGAAATGCCATATACCTTATAGTTTTAGAAAGCTTAGATACTGGTCTTTCTAAAGTGCATAAGGATTTAGTAAAACAATATGACGTCATAGTTTCGGATACTTTTAAATCGATTTTTTCTGGTAATTCAGTATTTTTAGCCGGAAGAAAATATGCTAACTATGGTTTCCTTCAAATGAAGCAAATCAAATAGATTTATGGATGTTATTTACTAATTGCAATCTGCTGAAGAAGAAAATAAAAGTCAAAATTGGGTATTTACCATGCAGTATTGTCTGTGGTCACTAAACTTGCAAGTTTTGCTACACTGGTATATTGTGAATGAGCATTTTATTGGTATGCAATGAACTAATGCACAGCTTTAAAAAGAAGGCTTAAAAACGCGCCCACATAGTCATATTGTCATTTTCTCCTTAAAGTAAATAGACTGTTGATGATTTTCTATTTTTATAAATTTACTGTTTAGATATTTTTCTATAAAATAATTTTGATAAGACATATTTTGAATTTTTTTTATTTCTCCTTGTCTTACTGATACAGCAAGCATCACAATCAATTCATTAGGCCGTGGGCAAGAGGGGTGTCTACGTGCACCTCCCCAACCCCCACCCCACAGGATAACAAACCTGTACTTTTCAGAAGCCTTGGGATCCCTAGAATAAGAAATGGAATTTGAACAGAAAAAATATAGGGACTCATGTTACGGTCATGTGTTGAAGGATACCGCAAAATCACAATTTTGAGACCCACATGTATTTTTGTCAAACCTGTCTTCTTGTAAGTCATTTGCTGACCTTGCTTTTTAACATGACCTAGTTTATGGGGTATCATCAGAAAGGTTATTTATTCTCCTTTAAAATAATGTATTTCAGTATGCAATATCTTCTATAGTTTTCATGAAATAGGACCAAACCTTACCCCAGACCCAAAAGTTTTATGTCGCAAAACAAATTGTAAGAAGTCTACTACTACGCGCATAGAGAGCGATAGTCTCAAAGCTATTAGCATTTTGGTACTATGGGAAAATGAAGACAGAAGTTGGAACGTTAGAATGAAAATACCAGTTTTGTATCGCAAGAGTTTCAAATCAGGCACGTTCTCAAGTCATCATCAGCAACTTTATTCCAATTTCACTCGCCCTGGTACCCTCTATTTTAATTTATTTGGCCATACTGGCAGTTAAATGATATTTCTCTGGTGGGGCAGTGGGTAGTATCTCGGTAAAAATGTCCGATATTGTAAAAAGTTGGTGAAACATGACAGTGTTCGCTGCATCTTCGTCGAGGGAGGGCGTTGCGTAGTGATGAAATATCACCTAAGAGGCACCATACATCGCACTCGAATGTTCCAATAAAGAAGAAATGAACAGCTTTTGTGTGATATTACATCACTACGCAACGCCCTCCCTAGACGAAGATGCGCTTAAGCCTGTGTAGAAATTCCCAGATTTGTTTCATATTTCTCGGCTCAGCTCAGTTCTTGTGATACAGAACCATGCTGAAGTGATTCAGCCTTCTCTGCTGAAATTTGCAACTGTGCTCGGTCGAATAAGACTTTTGCATCGCTATTTCTTGACTTGTAGGATGCAATGCAACTGTAGTGCGTATTGTTTACATTGCGACAGGTTTTCTGATTAGATCAAAAATGTCCATGTTCAATTTTTGAGGGCGATCAATTACAAAACGGCAGCGCCCGCATGATCATAGCGTTGTTATATTCAGAACGCTGATGGCGCTGTGAAAAAGCCTTCACCACATCACTACCACGGATGACTAACCATGAAAAGGTATGTGAATAGATCACATTTGATATTAAAATCTTGGATTTTAAAACCTTGGACCAACATTTTTTGCACATTCATAATATGTAACAGGTCTGACCTGAGAGCGAGTGCAGCGTAGTATATCGTCATTGATGTTTTCAGGCAATAGCATGCTAATTTCTGTGTTTGATGCATGATTCATAGCTTAGCCATTGACTCGTTAAGGTTGAATTGTTGTCAATTGTTTTGTAGAATAACATTTATAGCAATTTAACTCGGAAATGCCAAGTTCACTGACGAAAATTATTTAAAACTGGTTAATTATATGATTCCGATCAGTTTATTATATTAAACAGGGGCGGGAACAGAGGCAGTCTAATGTAAAACACGTACTTGATATTTCCGTCGGTAGCTAGCTCTCAGCACACTATTTTTAATTCTCGCGTGAGTTGACCGTTCGTTCTCGCGAGAATAGGCTAGTAGTTAGTATAACTTTATTTCTGTGACACTTACCTAAAAAAGCTACAAAATCCCCTCACACCTCCCCAGAACACTACTCACCAACCATGTAGCTCAGTGACCCTGACCTATATACGAACTCACGCGCAGCAGTGCATTGTCCTGAACTAAGCGGGGAAATTCCCTTCTGAGTCAGGTCCTGGACTTGCGCAATATACTAGCTGGGTATTAGAACAAACCACTGATGCTGGGACATGTAGAAACTTGTTCTGTCTGACCTAAACACACAACATGAATAGACACGTTCCGAAGGTGTACGGGAAATTCCGCGTGAGTCATCACC
>LD356504.1:59872-75385 GCA_001465055.1 Ptychodera flava
ACATTTTTAATTGAAAATTCCGGTAGGCTATATGTGGTACATTTTATAGTGGGTCTTGGCACAAGTAATTTTCAGTAACTCAGTGAAATATAAAAATAATTGTGTAGCTTTCACACTTCTACTGGGAAATTTTGTGATATTCCCGTTTTTAAGCTAAGAAGTGGGCCATATAGCGTGGGGAAATTGAGGAAACAATTAAATAACGTCTTTTTTTATTTCAAACGCATGTTTTTGTCTCTTGCTGGTAGCCGAATCATGGCGTTGGTTGTGTGGTCGATGTATTAAATTCATTTCCCAAAATTTGAACAGTGAACATACATATGAAGCTCATAAGATTAAATTATATGCAAATGATTTTGATATAAAAGTGATGATGTAGATCCTTTACTGTTGATGACAGTCGAGGTGGTGAAGTCGGAGCTGTATGCGCGGTGTCCATTTCACATTAATTTCATGCTATCGGCTTGAGCGCGGACATCCAGTCGCCAGAATGGTGTATTGTTTAACATAATTGGATCTTAAGGAAATAGAGCATTGAAATACAGCGCATGTGAACTGTAATATCACTGGTATTAAGATTTCAAGTTCAGCTTCAGAGAAGATAATCTTATTCATGGTCAATGTTTGAAGTGTGTGATCACAAAACACATAACTATGCTAAAAGGGAGACGTCTTGCTGGAATCTGACGTCAACATTGAGGGACATCTAAGGTACTGCGTGGACTTGGGACCATTCTTTGCTAGCTAAGTAACGCAATAAACCACACCGAGCGGCGGTATCCCATGATATTTTGACCAGTTCATGACATACATGCACGAGTGATAGCTCGTGCATATATGTCATGAACTGGTTAAAAACGAGTGGTATACCGTTGCTGTTATGAAATTATCATAACAGTACATTGAAATGCTGTCGCGAAACGTTGAAAAAGGAAATTTTCTCTAGCTGAGAGTTCGCGCGTGTTACAACCGTGCTATATCGCGAATACAGCACGATTATTTTTATCTCTCGACCAATCAGATTGCAGTACATGTGCCATCAATATACTGGTATGATATAATGTAGGATGAAGCAGTTGCTGATCCATCGCAAAGATTATAGCTTTTGTACAAAGAAACTAAGATAAATTGATTTCTGCTATTTCATTAGTGTAATTAGTATCATCCAGCAGAGAGTAACTCCAGGGCCTCAAGGTGTGATCACTGGCTGGTCGAGATGCCTGTAATGATTAGAGTCTACAAAATTATGCATTCTAATGAAATTTTCTGTTGGCCCCCAACTTTGTTTGGTTCCGGCAACTTTAATGCCGCCTTCCCAAACAACACGCTATTGGTCCCCTATCGTACCAGCGGATTCCGAATCCATGGAGAGTTTAGCTGCCAGAAAAAAATCACAAAGTGTTCTACATTACAGATGGACAGAGGTTTAATATTTTCATCACGATTTCATTTCAGAGGCCATCTATATGAGTTGATAGAATAGTCCGTAACAGCTGCTGGATAAATTTAATTAAAAGTCTACAACGTTGCCAGAAATGCTTCATATATTAACAATGTGATACTTAGTGAATAACTGCATGATGCCATTGACAACCTGAGAAACGGTTCGAATAGATTTATTAGAAAGTGAATCGATATGTGTCAGCTGTAATACTCTTTCAGTTTGCACAAATTTATCGCTAATTTGAGAATGTTTTCAAGAAATGAGCATTAAAACAAAATCGTCGTATACAACACATGTGTCTCATCACGGTTAACTATAGTAATTCAGTTGTTGATGTAACGACACATCAAAATATACCCGTGCCAAAAATTGCTCAAGCCAAAAATCTGGATTTTGCCGACCCATACTTTCTGTTTGGTTGTTGTTTATTGCGTATGATTTTGACGTCATATTCGAAATCTAACCACGCGTGCAGTTTGAGGGCAAAGGTTACATCAAATGCTCACAGCGCAAAGGCGATCAACATAAAGGCAAACTATAGCAATGATGGAGTAGTATATCAACATAAAACATACTACGACCCTTGTTTTGACCGATTATACTTGTCATATATAAATCCTCACCATGATTGGCTTGAGTACAGCAACATGCAAACATAGACATGCGCACTTATTGGGAAGGAAAATTGCACCAGATAAACATGTATGTCTGTTGAGTCGTTCTAATATTTACAATACAACTATATCATCAATTCAACTGTCATTATCAGCCATGGTCTTAAATTATAATATCCAAATAAATTATTTAAAATATCGAGCAACACACGGAAACGACCGTAACGAGCATACGAGCAAAACTGTTGATTGCGCATGACCAGTTGTCTCCTCAAGCGAACCAACAAATGTTCTTGCATGATATGGTACGCTGTGCCGAAACTATGGACGCGTCAATTTTGAACAAGCCAAGTGTAGTCCTCATGACCATGATCTCAACATAACATTTTATTTATCGCCCATAGTTGCAGCACAAAGAAGACAAGTAACAGGAAAACACCGCTGGCAATGTTCTTTCTACGAAATAGAAGGTTCTATCCATTCTCAGTGCAAAGACTCACAGTTAAAATGGATAAAAATTGACATGTGTGGTTGGCACTGAGAAAATCGAGAAAAAAATTCGGTATTTCTTTCTGAGAACGACGCACTTAGCTATGTTAGAGGTTTATTTTGTTAAACTTACTCCCTCACTGTTTTCCTACAGATGTTTCAACACTGAAGAGTTAATAAATCACAAACATTCTAAAAAGGCTAGGAATCGTTGTAATACACTCTCTGATAATTGACATCTCGACCTAAACTTCTCTATTAATCAATGTCATTGCGAACGCTCGAAGGTCAAAGCTAACAATAGTAGACCCATGGGTAGCCTCGTTCCACGATCATCCTACGCACAACCTTGAACCTGCTCCATTTCAAACTACAGTAAAACAAATATTGAACACGCAACATGGGACTGCTCACTTGAATTTACAGATCACCAATCTTTCGTTTTTATTTATTTATTTATTTATTTATTTATTTATTTATTTATCTATTTATTTATTTATTTATTTATTTATTTATTTATTTTTTGAGCGTGACTGATTAACCCTAATTACAACAGCTATGCATCTAAGCCTCATTGAAAAGCACTGCCCTCAAGCGGCTGTCAATCATATCATGTCTAAACCGACGTCCTCAGGTATTCCCGCGAGGTCCCGGATGTTGTGAGTTACCATTCCTTCAGCGTCCCGTCTCTCTCTCACAAAGTCTGACCAGTTTGAATATCCAGCCGACACGAATATTGCAGCTCCTACAACGGACACAAGAGGAATACGGACATCCATTACAAAGCCTTCACGTATAGAAATCTCAAACTATTCCCGGATTCGTCACGTACTTAATTTAAAGGGACAAAGTCGGCCACTTTTTCATGAATTTTGTTTGATTTGAGATACTACTTATATTGTTTGACATGTTGAAAGATACTGAATAAATGGGTGAGCATACATATATTCGACCCCAGTTTTAGACACGATACATGAAACCATCGCGAAAATGAATTTATGGTCATGACCATTAATTCATTTTTGCGATGGTTTCATTTAATTTGTCTAAAACCGGGGTCGAATATATGCATGGTCGGCCATTCATTCAAACAATATAAGTAGTATCTTGCATCAAACAAAATTCATGAAAAATGGCCGACTTTGTCCCTTTAACCCCTGCATGTGTATCTGAGCTTTCACGGTATGGCCAGGAGTATTTGTTTTGAGTCCAATCAAAATTTTGAAATGCAAACGTTACTCGTTTAATAATAATTTAATAATATAATAGTCCCATTTAAAACACGACAGAACGCACGTTTTCACGGTTGCTAGTTTGATTCAGTAAACAAAATCATCTCTATGTATTCCAGAACAAGTCTGCTTTGTTTTACGGACGAAAAATTAATAATGATCTCGCAAAAATTGTAAATGTTGCTTGGCACGGACGAGTTATGTAATGCATTATTTTGCCAAGGCACAAACTGTTGGCCTTCTCTGTTAAGGTGGCTCGCGCCTCAAAAGTAAAAGACTTAAACTTTTGCGTAAACTGTCCTCAATGACACTTTCAACCATTCTCTCACCAAATCAACAATAAAAATCGGGGGTCGCCGTGCAAAGTTTGGAACTAGTGAAACAAATTACTAAACATTTTGCGATATTTGAAATTCAAAATGGCCGCCATTCCTGTGTTAACTCTATGGGGGAAAAATCAAATTTTGGATGTTTGAAAAACTAAGCCGGTTAAAGTATTTCTTTCTCCAAGAGATTTAAGATGAGCCCCCACAAGTGGTAGATCAGAAAAG
Organism: Ptychodera flava; assembly: GCA_001465055.1. Lineage (NCBI taxonomy): Eukaryota > Metazoa > Hemichordata > Enteropneusta > Ptychoderidae > Ptychodera > Ptychodera flava. The sequence continues at coordinate 64,203 of LD356504.1, forward strand.
AAGTGTAGAAATTCGAGAGTCCGACTATATGTCCCTGAGGAGCATTCTACCTTAACACAATAAATATCAACCTCGGAAGGCTAAGAAAAGTCTGATAATGAACCGATTATAATGATTTTTCTCTTCCCAATACTTACGGTAGGCGATTTCTTGTTCGACGAGCGATACCATGTAATAATCGTCAGACAATTGTTTGTATTTATCAGGGAACGCTAGATCTGCCGAGATGAAAATGTCTTTCTTTGGAATCCTCTTTGCCAAAATATCAATTATTTCCTGAATAAAGTAAACACACGGAATGTTTATTCCAATACTTCCACACTTTGTACATCAAAAATGGTTTTGTTTTTTTTTAACTTACACACTTGCATACGTTCAGTCACGTGAATCTATACAGTAGCTTTTTTATTCTTGTCCCTAGTGGATCATAAGGAAATTAAGGTAAGTAGATTTCTCATCTAAAACATTATTTTAATGTTGCAATAAGCTTAGAAATGTCAGCGCATTACCTAACTGCAGCGTTTAAATGTAACGGCATGATATTTCAGTTTCGACAAGGTTTCAAATAATTGGAACACAAGTCTTCATTAACGAAAACAAAACACATAGAATATCATTGACAGTATATGCAAGAATATTCGATAAATAATGTGAAAATGTAAAAGTAAGAGGCGTTTGTCTTGATATGTACTACAGCGGATGACATCCGAAATATTTTGGCAAAAGATGAAATGCTTCATGTGGTAGATAATACTGAAAACTTACATATATTTCGAAGCAGAAGGAAGTGTGGCCGCTAAAAATCGCGAAGACTTCCGTGGGAAAACTAAAAATGAGACAATTCACTCCCGCACAGGAAATTTATCATTGACGTCTACTTACCAACGACCATAGAGGGCAGGCTACATAAATACACTTGATATGTTCTCGTTTCATCAGGTCAGACACAGCGTCGGCGGCAATTTCAGCAAGTTCTCTGGTTTTCTCACGAAAAGGCGCACACAACCTTCCTTCTTTCTCCCTTCCAAAGAAGCATCTGTAACCAATAAAATTGACAAAGTTGCTACTTTTCGGCACTTTTGTGGTATGACGAATGCACGGATAATGCACAACGCCGCTTGGTGTACAAAATGGACGTCGATGCAAAACTGCAAATGGTGGCATTGCGCCTTCTCTTATTACAAACGCTCCACCCAATCTGTTAAACAAGTTAAAGGTATACTTTCACCTGTTCCAATTTTGCCACAGTTACCATGGAAAGAGAAAATCCAACCAATCACAGATTTTAAGCGGGTAGCCGCTTTTTAAAAACAGCGCCCTCACATGGGCATTTTGAATACCAAGGAACGCCCCTTTGACCATATATGGGCATATTTAGATTACATGTGACTGTATACCTTTAACGTAAATTGAAAATAGGAAGAACAGCCTCTTTCCTATTTGATGCCAGGCATGCGCAATGACATGTAGCGCCGCAAACCCAGACATCAAAGACCGCGCGTCACTCTGTGATTTGTTACACCCAAGCTCAATGTTGTCGTATTTTCCTCAGTTGACATTCTTTGAACCACAATATGTTTATGTCGTTGGGCGACTTTGGTTCAAAGAAAATAGCCATAAGTTATTGGTGAAGGTCTCTCAACATGCGCGATATGCCTTAAAGAATTATACGAAGGAAGGGTCGAGAAGGTTGCTAAATTTAATCATAATAACTCTTGTACGCGACAATAGGTACATTATATGTAAAACCAGCTAGTATGTTTCTTAAACAAGAGCTGACACGATTGATTGAAAGCGATGTCGATTTTTTCGCTAGCAATATTAGAAAAGCAATCATAAAGCATTAATTGAGATACATACTTGACATCGACACGGTGACACGAATGACACTTGATGTCATAATGCTATCACAGCATAAGCATGACTGAGAAAGCTTTAACAATATCCATCTCCCCGGCAACAACAAAAATTAAAGAAGCGACTAAGAAAACAGGAACTTACGGCATTTCTGACGATTTATTCCTCCAATGCAACGAAAGATAACTCTGTCCCTGGCAGAGCATTCTAGAAAAACGCTCCCCCACTGCTCTCACGTCTTTCGTCGGCAACAGATACTTGTCCACGGCTTTGTCGCTCCCCTCTCTATGACGTGTTCTGTGCAATATGTACGGTCCGTCCACAGAGAAGGCCACGCACTGTTCATTCTCTGTGTCTGCACGAAGTTCATCAAAGGTCTTGTCATGTTCCAGGATTTTCACATCATAAATTGTCGGGAGCTTGATACCCAGAACATCAAAATAAAACTGTTCTCTGGTCTGCTCGTATGGTTCATAGTGAATATCCCATCCCACGGCTTTCGTGTTGTGAGCTTTGCAGTCCTGGTTGTACTGCTCAATCGTTGATAAAGGTAATAGTTTTTCTAATTCTTCGGCATCGAATGTAACATCGAAAGACCTCATATGTTCGTCATTGTAGCCGCGAACGTGACCTCCGTGCAGGAAGAAAGGGGTCAAGACCAAAGTGCGGTTTGTCGAGGCGGCGAAGGCGATGGCGACTTTGAACCTTTCATACTGGGAATTCGAACCTCCGCCGAGTACTGACCTCATTGGCAGCAGATACCGAGTCGGGTTTCTGTCTTTATTGTGACCGAAGTTAGAAAAACTCGTTGTCGTTGCTTTAGAATGTAATGCAGAGTTTGACTGCGCGCTCTCCTCTATCGTCAACATTGGTGGTTTTGTCAAAATCCTATTCTTCTGTATAGTCTGGTTGTGTTTGACGACAGAATCTTCAAAGTGTCCGCTGTCATGACTGACGTGCATTTCGATAGGCTTAGAATAAAGAAAAGATACGGTAGTTGTAGTCGAAATTGCAAAGAGTCTTGTACAAGGCATCCCATATATGTATGTATGTATGTATGTATGTATGTATGTATGTATGTATGTATACAGTATGTATGTATGAATATACACGAAAATACGTATATATACAGAATCATCCGTGCATACGAATGTTCATGCGCCCTACCAACCTATCAATCTGTCTATCTATCTATATATCTACCTATCAATCTATCTATCTATCTATCTATCTATCTACCTCAATATATCTATTATATTTCTACTAAATTCTAATAATATTTCTACTAATTGAGCTACTAATTGATATATCTATCTACCTATCTATCTGTCTGTCTGTCTGTGTGTCTGTGTTTCCGCGCATGTGTTTTAAATTGTAAGGGAAACATTAGATATTAAATGATCTCATACTGCAAAACATATGTGAAAAATTTAAATACAACTACAAACACTCCACCATTACTTTAGAAACATTTTTTCATTACCTCTTTACTGAGCTCGCTACCAGTCTTCTGACTTTCGTACATCCAAGGTGACTTGCCTGCGTATAACAAAATTACGGCAACTAAAATGAACAATACACCCAACTGAGGAGAACTTAAGCAGCCCCTTCGTGACAACATAGCTTTGTCTCAGTAGAAACCAACTTTGCCTTCGCAATTGCAAAAATGTAATACCAATATTTTACAAATGTTCATTATAAGGTACTGTAAGTCGTACAGATTTGCATTTAATAAACACGAGCTGGGCAACCACGCCTTGTCAATAACAACTGCGATGACCGTCGCATGGTAACTATATTGTCTGCCTCATGTTTCAATAACTTTTGCACACGGTAGACTTCATTTTGCAGTATTGGCACACTGCCCAATCTTCGTGCAATTAAGTGGGAGCTTGTTTTTAAATCTAAAATCGTGTATTTTTCGCTATGTAAAGGAAATCTAAGAATATCTCAAACACGACAAAATAACGTTGGCGAGTTCATTAACATCATCACGTTTTTGCACACGCAATACTTCTATCTCTAGGAATGACGAGTAAACAATTGCAATGATGATCTCTTCATATATAAATGATATTATATGTTTGCAATTTGACACCATATTATCCCACGACCTTTACATGATTGTTTCGTTGATGTTAATAAGAGATAGTAGGTTTACATCGACTTATTAATATAGCTAACTTTGAATTTGCCTTACAATCAGAGGATACGCTCGGTAAATCTGTTCTCGGCGTACATCAACTTCGATGGCAGCAAGAAAATGATAGTTTAAATGTAACCTAACAAGATGCTGACACCATTTCAATATCTTTTTGGACGCTTTCAATGAAATTTTATTTTTATTTCATCACTTTTCTTATCACAAGCAATCTCACATAGGCGATATTCGTTTGATCCCTATTTCAAATATTGATTTTTTTTATTGTTCTGGTTCTTGAGTTTTGCAAACTGGCGTATAACAATACGGAACTGTCCACGCATCATGTGAAGTTGCCATGGATATTACTTATAGGCTTCATCAATTTATGCCACTCATAGCTACATAAATATAATCATAATTTCTCCTACCCTTTCCAAGCGTCAACGACACACCATAACAGCAGTATGTAAGGTGAACAGTATTCGTAATTTGTAATCGCCTAAAACGCCCTTAATCATAAAAGTTATGCACTTGAATTTTGTCATCTCAACAAAGCGCTCATGTGACATCTACCTCGGGCTCAACTTTGATGAAGTGCTGGGTCAAGGGTCCGAAAAGAGCCAGTCAAATGTATAAAGTTATAGGCCGACAGGACAATACACACAGGATTTGCGACAGACATAGGCCGTAAATGATTATCAATAGCGTCAATCATAACTTTCCTACCTCTGAGGGGCTTCGAAATCAGGGCATACTGGCTGCCTAATCCAAACTAACGCTAAATTTGACGACACTTGTTGTTAAAATTTTCAGAAAATGTTACTTTTCCAATGCCATAATCATACAATCTCCGACAAATAAAAGCATTGTGGCTGCTCGTTAACATATTCATCGTCTTGTGATGAGACATATCAAACAATGCAGTTTTTACAAATGGTTACAGGAAATCTTCAGAATATAGAATAAACTATTTTCATGGCGTCTTTTTTAAGAAAAGTAGCAATGAATATTAAATAGTGAATCCCTCGAACAGACCCATTGACTTTGTTTTCTTGTTGTGAAATTATATTTTATTCCTTGCTTTCGTTGGTCGACAAACTTCTTCCATGTCTTTTGAATCTCGTAAAGTATCGACACGTGGTTGTACTCCAAAATTATGTTTTCTAGGGAGAGGTTGTCCCAACGGCGCATGTGCAAAGTATTTCATTCACGATATTTAGGTGCATCGCGTCAACATAGCTGCAAATTTTTAAGTTTACGATGTACATTATCAAAAACGTGTTTTATCTTTCATGAATCGCCAAAGTATCTTGCGTATGATGTTGGTATTGTTCGTATAGTACCCTTGAGTGAAGTTTCGATGACTCTACCTCCCTTTAATTGATTTACGAACGCTGCCGATGCATTAAGGATATAAAGTGCCAGTTTTTTTTACATTTCAAGGACAATTCAGTATTTTCCATTTTTATTTCCAGTACTGCAAATATTATAGTCAGTGGTAAAAGACTTTTAAGGATGTTTATAAGTCGCCTTCTCTCGACCAAGAGTGCAAGATTTTTAATTGAAACTTCGGCAAGTCATTTTGCAGTGTTGGAAAAGGTAGTTAACGTTTTATATGCGCAGAGTTTGCAAAAGGCTCAAGACGTGTTAGTTTCTTAATAACGTGGAAAAATGTATCCCACTTCTTAGTAACGTACTCTGGTTATCAAAGTGTGTGGCTATTATACAATCCTATAACCTACATTCGGTAGATATGTTTTGACCGAATATTCTTCTGTCTCTCAAAGACGTCATCGCGCGTACTACACCATCAAAATAACATCGTGATAAATGTTTCCATCTAAATGAAAGAAATGTAGGTTCTTTTACCGTGCTCTCACAATCTTGGAAATAATTCACCAAACGGAGAAATATTAGTCGAAAGATCTACTACAATATCCACTGAAAATTTCCATTGGCAAAAAAAGAATAACTGACAGAAAAAACTTAAGTGATACAATGCTCTTTATAAACAGTTTTTTATTTGAAATATATAATTAATATCCAGATAGACAGGCATACAGTAGATAGATAGATAGATAGATAGATAGATAGATAGATAGATAGATAGATAGATAGATAGATAGTTAGATAGAGAGATAGATAGATAGAGAGATAGATAGATAGATAGATAGATAGATAGATAGATAGATAGATAGATAGATAGATAGATAAGCTTAGATAGATAGATAGATAGATAGATAGATAGATAGATAGATAGATAGATAGATAGATAGATAGATAGATAGATAGATAGATAGATAGATAGATAGATACCTTTAAAGTGACACAAAGGACTACACTCATAAACTAGAACCAAGCGAGGTATAATGACAATTTAGCATTTGTCCTACATGCGTAAATTGAAGTGTAGCTTTTAAACTTTGATTTGTACAAGTTCAAAAGCTTCGCAAAATAAAGTCAACTCCCATCATGATTTAATCTCGTGACATTAGAATCACCAAAAAACTTGTTGTCGTATTTTTTTCGTATTCGTCATTTTCAGTGTCATCCAAGGCTCATCAACACCCTTTGTGAGTGTGCAAAAGGGTATTGTATATCTCAGTAGTACAAGCTGTTATAATCTCGAAGAATTAAGTTCAGAACGAAAGTCATCACTAAAGATGCATCGATTTTGAATCTACATTTGTTGAACATAGTATGCGCCTCGAAAGTGAAAGACCTAAACTTTTGCTCAAACTTCCCTCGTGGAATATTTAAACGTCCCCATGCTATCCCTGTATGGGGAAAAGAAAAATTTTCGGTTTTTTTTCAAAAATTAGGACGGTGAAAGATTTTTTACACTACGAGCTTTAAAAAGAACCTCCACACATGGTAGAACAGAAACAATTGTAAAAGTTTGAGAGTCCGAATATTGTCCCCGAGATGCACTCTACCCTCAATGCAAAACTACTGTAATCTTTTAGCTGTCTCTTCCCATCCAAAGTGTCTAAATACAGTGATGAGGAACAAGAAATAAACCGTTTCGATGACAAGGCTGCATTCTGTGTTGAGCAATTAGCCATTATGTTATACATGTTTTTCCAAAAGTCAAGAGTAACATAAAGCTACTGAAAATATTTCATTGCCTTCCACCTTACATGCATAAATTTCGCTAACACGTTAAGGTGCAAGAACAGACTAGGACGATCAGTTCAAACTAATACAAAAAATCAGTATTTTGTTGTTGTGAAGTATTTAACAATTTGAGACCGTAAAATGCAGATAATGAGAGCATTCAGAATTATAACGTTACGTATACACAATTTTCGACTGCACTAACATGTAATAAGATGCTAGCTATGGGGTCCTTCACACATATTCACATTGTGGTGTTTGCGTTGCTGCCTATTGCAACTCTGAACTAATAAAAATCACTGCCATCGAAACTACCATTCATGTTAAAGGGGTCATAATGTATTCCCTTACACAGTAATCCGGGGATTGGAGCCTTAAGGGCACATACCACCTAATCAAATATTGATTGAATGAATTTGAAATAAAGTTGATAGAACTGACAGTTCTATCTTTCACTTGTCCGGTCATTTATATGCTAATCAGTTCAAATTGTCACAGGAAAAGTGATGAAAGACAGCTGAGTACAGTCGAAGTTAAAGACACAGGTAAAGTGTGCGACTCCACACGATACCTTACAACAACCAACATATATGACTCAGAATCTTCTTTCAAATTATAGCTTTATTCACATCTGCAGGAATACCGGCTAGTTCCCGGATGTTATAAGTTACTCTTCCACTTGTATCTCTCAGTTCTTTCACGAAGTCCGACCAGTTTGATGATCCCTGTGATATAAAAATTGCGGCCCCTGGAAAATAACATATTGAGCAGTTTTATTTTCGAGATGGCGCTCTTTGAACTCTATCGAAAGCAAGAGCATTAAGTTGTGTACACATTACCTTCAAGTTGTAGACAATTATCGAGAGAAACTTAACCGTCAAAACACAATTGTTAGCTTTTTTCTCTTGGTTTCAATGATATTCCTTGTAATTGTGGAAAAACTATAATTTACCCGCCAAACCGGAACTTCCATCACCCAAGCTCGAGGTTCAAGATAATACCCTTATTACAGAAAATCAAGATCGAGGTCATTTTAATTGTGGCGATAAGAAGTCTGTCACGGCAAGTGTCGTCACACCCAAGAAGTGCGTAATGATACTTCAAAATTGTCCCAATTTTGACTTTTTCGCGAGAAGGCAAATGTTTACAAGAGAACAGTCTATTTTACTTCCTTCAATACAATCTAATAGTTAAGTGCAATTGTGAAAAGGAGTGTAACAATTTGAATGTTATACAAACAACCTTACTTGCTGCTATTTCCTGGTCAACGAGCGATAACATATAATAATCTTCAAAATATCGCTTAAATTTATCAGGGACGTCTAGATCGCCTGAGATAAAAATGTCTTTCCTTGGTATCCTCTTAGACAAAATGTCTATTATTTCCTGAAAGATAATTGAAAGGTTTTAAGATTAAGTACATTTACTCTGAGTTTCGTCATTTGCCGAAAGGTATGCTTAATTCATGGAGAAATAAAAAGTATGTCAACACGTTTGGTAACGAATGTTATGCATTCCAGAAATGAATTTGTTTGTTTAGAATACTTCGCTCTTCATTGTAAAGTTAGAGCATAAATTGCATAGAAAGGTACGATTGATAACTTCAATTGCGCTGTCTGGCTTTACATATTTACACTTCTTCTGGTAATATTAAAAAACACGACTTCCTTTGCAGAATGCTAAATGCTGTGAAATTCCCTGTTTTGCAGTGAGTGACTGACACCTATGTCTGTAACTGTTGTACATACCAGTGACCATAGAGGGCACGCTACGTATATACACTTGATGTTTTCCCGCTTCATGAGGTCAGCAATGGCGTCACATGCTTGTTCAGCTACTTTTCTGATCTCTTTCAGGAGGTCTGCGCATGGTATTCCCTTGTCCCTGCCGAAGAAGCATCTGTAAAATTGAAATAATTCATTGAACTGTTGAAGGTCAAGTCAGTGTAGTTACACTGTTTGTTTTGGGTCCATGCATAATTTTGAATGGTAAGAGAGTAAGCCGTTCAAACGCATAACAGAAAAATTAGAACTTACGAATGGTATGTTTCCTTGACATTTGCATGTGATAAACAAGCCCCTCCAGGCCCATTCAAATTTCTTTTCTCACCTCGATAATGTACACTTAAATGTGACATTGTGCAAATGCATTTAGAGGAATTTATAAACGAAAAGTTGTAGATATGGCATTACACTTTTTGCCACGGAATTCACAACAAAATGTCCACGCTTTGGTTGCGGGACTAGAAAACTGACTGGAGGAATATTATTAACACGAGCTAATGACAAAAATGTAGAATGCGTTTGTACGTTATATGTTTGATTTTTGCTTCAAAATAATACGCAAAGGACATTTAAACTCACCATCTGCAGAAATAATGCAATAACTAATAACAAAGTCAGTGCCAAAATCCACTACGTCACAATTCCCTGACAGTTCAGCCTTTCGTGAAATTTTAGTAATTTCTCAGCTCGACACGGAACAAAGTGATTTCAAATTCGAGATTGATAGATTTAGGTCTGATTTTAGTGTAATGTCTGCCACGGGCTAATTGAATTAATTAGTGTGACACAAGAGATATTCAGTAATAACAGAACCTTACAAGTTTATGAACATTTATGTTAATGTGGATTGTTTGACAATGCCGACAAAATACAGTACGGCTTTCTTTAATAATGAGGCTGCATCGTTAACTGGTTCATAGTGGTCATTGTGTTGTCTGGTGTTAAGTCCGCGAGATACGTTTACCAGGATAGATACATTGATAGGACAGGATAGAATAGGATAGGACAGGACAGGGCAGGACAGGGTAGGACAGGACAGGACAGGACAGGACAGGGTAGGGTAGGGTAAGGTAGGGTAGGGTAGGGAAGGGTAGGGTAGGGTAGGGTAGGGAAGGGTAGGATAGGATAGGACAGGACAGCAGGTAAGGGTAGGGTGGGTAGGATAGGATAGGCCAGGCTAGGCTAGGCTAGGCTAGTGTAGGAAAGGATAGGATAGGATCAGCAATTTTGTACAACGCCATCCGATAAGTGGCAATACTTGATACGAAAAAACAAAATCCTGAGAGTTTTAACGTTGTTTCTGCAGAAACAATGATTACGATATAACCGCATGACCGTAATACCATGTTAGCGGAACATCAAACATTAATTATTCGATACATCAACAACGTACAGGCAACATCAAACTGGTAGAACTGTGGACAACTTACGGCATTTCTGCAGATCTGTTCCGCCAATGGAACACGACGTAACTTTCTCCGTGACAAATCATATCAGACAAATGGTCAACGGCCACTCTTATTTCTTTCGCAGGTATCAGATATTTGTCTACAGTCCTCGCTATGTCATCCTTGACACGGCTTTTCTGCAGAATAAAGGGACCGTCTATACAGAATGCCAAACAAGCTTCGTCCTTAGTTTCAGAACTAGCTTCTTCGAAGCTGACATCGTGTTGTAGACACTGCACATCCTCTAACTTTTGAAATTTGATCCCCAGTAAATCTTGAAAAAAATCTATTCTGGTGCTTTCGTAATGTAGCTCATTCACGTGCCACAAAACTACCCTTGGCACTTTATCGTTACAATCGTGTACAAATTGGTCAATAGTTGATAATGGCAGTAACTCTTCCACTTTTTTCACGTCAAAAGTGCTCTCGAATGATCTCAAACGTTCTTTTGAGAATCCGATAACATGTCCCCCATTTAGGAAGAATGGCGTCATGACCAGAGTTCTATTTGTCAGGACAGCGAATCTGGCAGCTACTTTGAATCTCTGGTACTGGGAATTCGCGCCACCGCCAAGAACGTCCCTCATCGGCAATAGATAGCGAGTTGGCGCTCTGTCTCGATCAGTGAAACCGTCAGAGGAGGAACTGGTTGTTGGTACTTTTAATTGCACAGCAGGGCTTGGTTGTAGGTCTAGTGCGGTATCCATTGGCGTATTGGTGAGAAAATCTTTGCGGGATTTCGCAGGGTAATGTTTTGTGGGAGGAACATCATCATTCCCTCGATCATCGTCCGCTCTCGCTTCCATTGGCTGCTGGGGAAAAGGGTAAAAACAA
>LD356504.1:82469-98405 GCA_001465055.1 Ptychodera flava
TCAGTGTCATATCTGAAAACCCACTATTCTCACGGCTAAATCACCGCGTGTTGATGTAACCCTGTTTATTCGCCTTTCCATATCTTTTGCAACTTTATTGAGAAATAGATCAGTGTGTTACCTTGAGCCATCTATTTATATCACGTCAATACTAAAGAGAGGATGAACAGTGCAACACTCTAACATTTCAAGAATTTGGGCAGAAGGAAAAAGGTGAAAATCAATTTTTGAATCATGTTTCCTCTGCTGAAAAACGATGCAGAGATTATTAAATGTCGTTGTAGGATGTTACTGCTACATCGGGCTCTTTTAGATATAATTCCCGTTTGATTGTACAATTTTGGGTTTTTTTCTTTTGTAATCATTCAATCGGCTGTTAACATTTCAACAATGTCTAGATAATTCACATTCTATGATATTATCATAGTCTAGATTTACTGTATCGAAATATTCTTTTTTGTCTAAAGAAGACAGCTGTCACAACGCATAAAGCCCCACACAATATATAATATGCCGTTGCCAAGAAAATGATGGAAATAATTCATTTCGCAAAGGACTATATACGTTAACAATTCGCGCCTTCAAATTGCCGTCTGACAAGATAGGTATTTCAATAAGGAGAATTGTCGTCATCTGTCACCAATTTTACAATAGTCAATTGTTACGACAGAATAAGGTGGTGAGGTCAGCGATTTTGTTTAAATAAATTTATTAAAACCAAAAACTAGTAAGGATGTTGCAGAAGAATGTGAAGAGTTACAAAGCTCAGCTTTGATGTAGATGTGAATCGCGCAGAGTTCAGAGACCAAATCTAGCGCGAAGGTCCCAAAGTGGAATCCCAAAGTCTTACTAAACTCCGTACCGTCCAGTACTTTCAATGAAAAGAAGCTCTCCAGCGAACACTAAAATATTCTAGACTTTCCGTTGATATGCTAATTACGGCTCCAAAATTATCTTCACTTGTAGTAAACATGACCTTCAGAACGTTTTAGACCATATTGGATTAACTAAACTAGTCATTTCGGGGAAGGGAGAGTGACCTACACAACACTGTAGCTCAGAAAAGTCATATTTACGGCTGAACCAATGCTGCGCAGAGTTTGAAGATATGACCAGAAAAAGATAACACTGGGCAATATTTATTTGAAAATATGACATATTGGGGGAGGGTAGGAAAGTAAATCGTGAGGAGAGGTAGAAAACACCGAAAGGCATGTGTAGCAGATGAATGATTAAGAAATTGCGATGAGTACCAGTCACGTATCCAGGGGCATATCCTGATATATGGCAACCATCGTATTGTTTCTTTTTTCATGTCATTAACATACAGTAATTGCAAAGTGTGTGAGTGAGTCAGGTACTCTTCCATAAAATGACAGTATAGATAGTTTGGACCCTTAAAGGTATACTGTCATCTGTTCCAATTTTGCCACAGTTACCATTGAAAGAGAAAATCTAACCAATCACAGATTTTAGGCGGGTGGGTGCTTTCTAAAAAACAGCGCCCTCACACGGGCATTTTGAATACCAAGGAACGCCCATTTGACCATTTATGGGCATATTTAGATTACAGGTGACTATATACCTTTGATAAACTGGCATTATTTCGGTGCCATCAGGGATTATACTATCTTAGAGTAATGGCTTTAATTTCATTGATAGCACCACAGATTGCTTGTCGACTTTTATGGTTACAGGTTTCAATGTAGATCGAAACAATCATAATGTAGGTTCATGTGATTATGCGTACGTATAAATAAACCACCACCTTACAATTGAGGATTCTCATTTGATCGACATCCTGTGGAGAGTCTATGACGTCTTGCTTATTAATGAGGAATGGCGCTCTGTGTTCTTAGTTATGGTTGTAGGATACAAATGTTGCAGAGTAACGGAATCCGAAAACTGTATTACGGAGTAGTTTCAATAAGTATTATCTATCTAGGCGTCATATTTACATGGTTGTTATGATTATGCTATTTCCTTTTTCCATTCATCATTAACAAAATTGTTGGTGATAGTAAGGAGAAAAATACTGATTTTTAACTGTTATCACTGTTTGATGTATAGTTATTGATATCACTATTGTTTTAAAAGTAATCTTATTGTCGATATATTTTACGGATGTTTTTGTTATGTTATTGATATCTTTTGTTAGATAACTATTGTTAGTTAAGTTGTTACTATTGTTAAGTTTTACCTTTATTAATATTGCAATTACCTGTTTCTTAACATGAGAACGAATTGCCTTACAGGAAGTGAGGTTCTTTACAATGGAAGCAAATTATTCCCCAGGAAACTTCGCTAAATCTGCCGTAGAGGCCAATATATTTTATATTATCCCACTTCAACTTTGGAGAAATCTGAAATCTGGCACAAAAGACATTACATTTTATGTAAATAAGTCGACTTCGTGAAATAAGACAGTTAAAAAGAATATAGGCTATAGAAGCAGAGATCAGCTAGAGGATTTGCTTGTAAGTGACTAATTAGGTTCCTTTTTTGTTTTTGTAGTTTTCTTTTCTAACTAATGGCCCCGTTTTGTGGTGATAGCTTTGAGGAGAGAGAGAGAGAGAGAGAGAGAGAGAGAGAGAGAGAGAGAGAGCTAATGGCGTACTGGAAAGACGTAAATTGAATTCTAGTCATTAGAAAAGAGGCAGTGAGAGTTGTCCTATTTGAAGTGGGTATAGGGGAAATATATAGTACGCTCACACTACAAAGTCTCGGCTGCCTTGAAGTCTGTCCAGTTTTCAAAATAAGTAATGCGGATTTGGTCGGCCCTTCATTGGTCAAATTTATGTTGTTTGTAATGGGTTGGTTGATGGGCGACATAAAATTTAGACCGGGCTTAACACGTGTTTCGGCGATTTAAACCCTTCCTTGGTCCACTTGACGCCCTAACTTTCAGCCTGGAGGCCGATAAGTGACATAGGGCAGGTGATCCAAATAGTGTGAACGCAGACTATTCTGTCCTGATATCAATCGTTGGCCAGGCTAAGATGCGGCCCTTTGGCCTGAATGTGATCGTGGCAATGGAGGATGGAAATAATGTTTCGCGAATCTTTTCGGGGAAACGTCGAGCACGATTAACTTGAATCTATTCAAAAAAATTATACCTCATTTAAAACATCATAGAACAATTTCTGTACACGCAAAACATCCCGGGATACTATACAACAACTGCTCAGCAAACTTCACGAAGACAAACTATCCGATCGATGTTCCTGCATACTATATCATTACTACTAATTGAACAACTATACTTTTATCTTCCATCAGATAATTTTATTGTCGACTTCATCGGGTATTCCTGCAAGTGTTCGGATGTTGTATGTGACCTTTTCTTCAGAGTCTCTCCTATCTCTCACAAAATCTGACCAGTTAGAGTATCCGGCTGATATGAAGATGGCTGCATCTAGGAAGGAGACATGCACATGTGCATTTAGCAATATTGCAGGTGTCGGTGATGAAATTTCTTATTCACCTTACTTAAGGGTGATCGAGCCACTAAATGTTTTACCAACAATCATAGTTATTTTTCTCTAACAGTAAGAATTATATGTGAGGATGAGATTACGACAAAAAATCAATATGTCACAAGATTAATTTAGCTGCTAGGAGGATTTGAAATATACCCACTTTATCCCTTTCGAATGACAGAAATTATGAATCTCCCTTAAGCGTTGCCGAACCCGATATATTTACTTTTAGTTCCTTTCTTGAAATGCTGACTTGTTTTATTTACATGTGAACCACTTTTTTTCCGCTGATAATGTGCATAAGAATTTAAATTATCACTTCTCATGCCTTCCAAAACAACAGTTAAAGCTGTTGCAAACTTGAGACTAAACATGGCTGTCGTTCCGCTAAACTTATTCGAAAGTATATTGTTAGAAAGCGGTCAAAGGTCAAAGGAGATCCCCGTAACAAAGGTTAAACAAAAGGTAAAATATAAATTATGTATATATATCAAGTCAAACACACAAACATACATACATACATACATACATACATACATACATACATACATACATACATACATACATACATACATACATACATACATACATACATACATACATACATGAGATGTTGTATTTTAAGTTTGAATCTCATTTTTTTGAATATTAGGCAATTTCTATGAAACGAGGCACTATCGTGGCCGGGAAATATTTAGTTTACGAAGGAGGGGATCGGACGCCCAAACTTGTTTGTAGAATGACTGCTCCAGTCATTCTAGTAAGTTTAAAACTGAATGTCAGTGTCATATCTAAAAAAACTCACTATTCTCAAGGCTAAATCACCGCGTGCTGATGTAACCCTGTTTATTCGCCTTCCCATACCTTTTGCAACTGTATTGAGAAATAGATCAGTGTCTTATCTTGAGCCATCTATTTATATGACGTCAATACTGAAGAAAGTACGGATAAACAGTGCAACACTCTAACATTGCAAAATCGGGATTGGAGGAAAAAGGGTGAAAACCCATTCTGGAATCATGTTTGCTCTGCTGAAAAACGATGCAGAGATCACTAAATGTTGTTGTAGGATGTTACTGCTACAGCTGGCTCTCTTAATAATTCCCTTTTGATTGTATAATTCTGTTCCTTTTGTAATCAGTCAATGAGGTGTTAAAATGTCAATATGCCTGAATAGTCAATATTTTTCGATATATATTCCACTTTATCGTTTTATTCTTCCCAGTCTAGAGAAGAGAGGTGTCACAACGCATGATGCTAATACAACATATGCTGTTGCCAAGAAAACGATGAGAGGAGTTCATTTAGCAAAGGACAATATACATGCTAACAACGCGCCTTCTAATCGCCGTTTGAAAAAAGAGGTATTTGAATCGAGGGGATTTTCATCATCTGTCACCCATTTGATAATAATCTATCGCACAGCAAAGTTATGTTTACAACGGAACCAATACTGTGCAGTGATTGAAGAAATGATCAGAAAAAGATAACATTTGGAAAACTAGTTGTATGGTGGGGTACAGGGGAACACTTAAACACATTAAGTATAGCGAAATAATGATATACATACAGAAATTGCAATGGATATAGTCAGGTATTCAGGACCATGGCCTGATATATGTCAACCTTTATTAGGATTTTTTTATGTCATTCACACAAAGTTACTTCAAAATCAGTGAGTCAGGTACTATTGTCAAAAAGTGAGAGCACAGACAGTTTTGACCCTCTCCAAAACTAGCATTATGATAGTTTTGTAGAGGGTCAAAGTGTTTATGCCACAAAATACGTGAAGTCAAAGTTTTCATAAACACGCTAGAATATGTTGTTCCCATAGTGTTTCATTGTTTTAGGACCGTTTTTTAATGTAACTTAATTGCCATAAAAAATTGATAATAACGTGTAAATTATGAAATTGCATCTCTCATATTACTTTTAGAGTCGTTTTCACCGAACTTTTGATTATTATTTTGTGGAAGGGTAGGGCAATAAATGGTGTAGAATAGAAAAAACTATTGAGTGGAAGTAATCATGATCTAGTTGTTTAAGAGAAAGTTTTGGAACTTCGCTGTTTTTTAATAATTTGCTGTTCTAACAAATGAGAGAGAGAGAGAGAGAGAGAGAGAGAGAGAGAGAGAGAGAGAGAGAGAGACCTAATAATGGTGTTAATGGTGTAATTCAGAGATGGGAACTGAATTTTAGCAATCAGAAAAGAGGTAGTCAGAGTCTTATTAGGAAATGGTATGAGCGGAATGACGGGAGGTCCCAAAGTCTGCCCAATTTTCAAAATAAATTATGCGGCTTGGGTCGGCCGTCGACAAGCAAAAATTTCTATCGGATGTAAGGGATTGGTTCCAAGGTGACATAAAATTAAGACCAGGCTTACAATGTGTTTTGGCGATTTAAGCCGATCTGTGGCCAAGTTGACGCCCTAACAGTTGGCCTAGTGGTCGATAAGTGATTAAAGGCAGATGATTGAAACACAGTGTCAACGCAGACCATTTTCTTTTAATATAAATCTTTGGCCGGGCCACGAGGCGACACTTGGCCTGCATGTGATCCTGCCAATGGAGGGTGGAAAGACTGTTTCGCGAATCTTTTTGGAGCTGCGTCAAGTACTGTTTACTTGATACCTATCCAAAAATATCACAGTTCCTTTAATACACCATAGAACAATTTTTACCAGCAAAACATCACGGGATACTATACATCAGTACATCACGGAGACAAACTATACGATTGATGTTCCTGCATACTAACTCATTGCTACCAATTGAACCACTATATATTTTTTCTTCTTTAGATTATTTTAATGTCGACATCCTTTGGAATTCCTGCAAGTTCCCGGATGTTGAACGTGATCTTTCCTTCAGAGTCTCTCCTTTCTTTCACGAAATCTGACCAGTTTGACATTCCGGCTGATATGAAGATGGCAGCATCTAGAGAGCAGACGTGTACACAACTGTATTAATTCAATGTAATGCCTTCAGTAATATTGCCGGTGTCTGTGATGAAATTCCTTCTTCACCATTCTTGATATTTCTTGCTAATTCTCTTTCCATGACAAGCTTCGATTTTTATTAACAAAAGACCCTATATTTGTAAAGAGGTAAAAGAGCATTTCTCTAACACTGCAATTACCCTCCATCCATACATCCATCCATCCATCCATCCATCCACACATCCATCCATCCACCCATACATACATACATACATACATACATACATACATACATACATACATACATACATACATACATAAATTAACATGTAAACTTACGATATGCAATTTCTTGTTCGACAAGCGACAGCAAATTATAATCCTCAAAATATAGTTTGTATTCATCAGGGACGTCTAGATCGCCTGAGATTATTATATCTTGTCTCGGCATTCTTTTTGACAAAATATCGACTATTTCCTAAGAAAAATCAAATAGCTTAATTAAGAAATTATAATTTTTGTGTTCCCCCTGTTACACAAATAAATGATCAGATCGACATGACGCAAACAGAGAAAAATGAGCAAAGAGAGAGTGCTGTGTCAAATATGTACTTCAGTGTGTGTGTGGGTGATTGTGTATATATATATATATATATATATATATATATATATATATATATATATATATATATATATATATATATATCGGCGCAAATTTCCAATTGCCACTTTCCATCTTCGCAGCACATCAACGGGATGAATTATCACACTCTCTCTCAGCTTGAACAATGCTTTCAACATTAAATCATATATATATATATATATATATATATATATATATATATATATATATATATATGAAAGTAAGATGTTACAGTTAAAGCTCAGTATACCTAGCTAATACGGTGTTGACTCATGTTGGAAATAGCCAAATAATGCTAATGAACTTGCATTTAACCATTGCCTGTTCCAGACATGCTAAACACGAACGTTCACTCACTTACCAGTGACCAAAGTGGACATGCTACATATAGACATTTGATATGTTCCTTCTTCAACAGGTCAACGACAGAGTCGGAGGCAATTTCAGCAACCTTTCTTGTTTCTTTTAGTACATCTGCACATTTATATCTCTCGGTTTCTTTCCCAAAGTAGCATCTGTTGAAAAACGGTTCAACTGTCAATTATGCTTTTCCAGGTAAATATTGATTGGATGACGATTGGACATCTTTGTTTTGAATAATATGAAGTAATGCGTCAATCTAATTAAAGCATTTGATTTTAAGAAAAGAGTGATTTAATTTTGAATAAAGTCGAGCGCGTGTATAGTCTCAATACAAGTTTTCCCATGGTATAGAATTTAGCCATCGACATATTGCATTGTAACGTAAAGGAGATTATTAAGTGGTTATAAGCGGCAAGCAAGGGTATTTGGTTGCGAATATAAGACCTCTGGGATGAAAATTAGCATATTGGGTTGGAATTAGTCGTACAGCATCACCACAACGGCGGTAGGAAAAACAACTTTCAAGGTATACAGTCACTTGTAATCTAAATATACCCAAATATGGTCAAAGGGACGTTCCTTGGTATTCGAAATGCCCATGTGAGGGCGGTGTTTTTAAAAAGCGACCACCTGCTTAAAATCTGTGATTGGTTGGATTTTCTCTTTTCCATGCTAACTGTGGCAAGATTGGAACATGTGACAGTATACCTTTAAAGCAAAAATAAATAAAGCACTGACAGCATAATTTAGGGACGGGAACAATAAGTACTTACGGCATTTCTGCTGACATGTTTCTCCAATGATACACCAGGTAACTTTCTCCTTTACAAATCTTATCAGAAAAATACTCAGCAACCATTCTTACTTCTCTTGTTGGTATCAGATGTTTGTCTACGGCCTTGGCAATGTCGTCTTTGACATGGCCTTTACGGAAAACAAATTTCCCGTCAATGGAGAACACAAGGCAAGTCTCGTTTTCTGTGTCGTCAATGACGTCCTCGAAGTCATTATCGTATCCCCGTGTCTTGACTTGGTCTAATTTAGGAACTTTAATGCCCAGCAAATGTTCAAATACTTTCTCCCTGGCTTGTTCATAACGTTCATGTACGTCCCAAGCCAAGACCGTTGAACGTTTATCATTGCATTCATGTACGTATTTGTCAACAGTTGCCAATGGCAGTAGTTTTTCCATTTTGTTCACATCAAATGTACTCTCAAACGATCTCATATTTTCTTCTGAGAATCCCATTTCGTGTCCGCCATTGAGGAAGAATGGCGTTGTAACTAGAGTTCGATTTGTCAGGACAGCGAATCTTGCCGCAACTTTGAATCTCAGGTACTGGGAATTGGCCCCGCCACCAAGTATCGATTTCATTGGCAACAGATAACGAGTCGGGTTATCTGTGTTATCTGGGAAGACCACTTCAGGAGAACTTTTTGGTTTAACCTTGTAGTAACCAACGGGACTGGTGTTTATGTCTCCAAGTGTAGGGAATTTCAGGTATGGTTTAGTCGGTTGAATTTTAATACCATTAGCTCTTCCGTGATCCTCTACCACTAGAAGTCCGGTTTTCTAATAATAAGATAAAATTAATGTCAATCATTGGTTGGATGACCTAATGAGCAAGATAAGACATTGCATAAAATAAAGATAAATCATTAGGACTCAAACCCACTATATGCAACATTGTAAAGTGAAGTATTGACTGAATAAGTCAACTGGGAATACAAGAAATATATATGTGACAACAGGTATTACTATTAGCATAATGAAAGTAAAAGCTATGAACTTGATAAAACAATTTAATAAGTGTATGCCTTGCAATGGTGCAGAAGCTGCGCCTGTTGATATTTATTGAAATATTTCTACGCAATTTATCAAATACAGTTCCTCGCCGTCTCCGTACGACATGCTGAAACATACAATATTCATTTGTCGACGAAACCTATTATATAAATTTTGGTGATATTTGAATTAAAGTCCAGACTGCTAGTCATTTGTCAATAATACAAATGCAAGGTACACATACACAGACTGTGTTTGCAAACTGAACTCTGAACAGTTCGACATGCTATAGGGATAAGTACAAGAACGCAGTTGTACAAACTGAACAAAAATATTGTCAAAATTATCAATGTTAATAAAGCTACTGCCCTGCTACTGTCTACATTTCAGAGATTAAAACGTTTATTTGATGGAATATTTAACCTTCAAGTATTGTTCTGTAAAACTCTTTAGGTGGCATCTAAGTCATTACTTTTGAAAACTTATTTTTTCGGTAGGTCACTGTGCTCCCTTATTCACAATATAGCAAAATGTAGCCGGGACTGTAGAATTTCCATACTTTTTCATGATAGTCACTTTGTGTGCTCTTCAGGAGATGACATTGTTCTGGCCAGAGTTGGATTAACTCAAGTCGGCTTAGACTGATAAAACCAGAAAGTCAGTCGATAGATTTAAAAATGAATCAATTTAAGAAATTGCCAAGGTAGTATGGCTCTACATACTGCTAATAATAGATAGTGTCGAGCATCTACGAGTTCTGTAATCGCATCCCTAATAAACATGCTGTTATATGATAATGGGGAGGGGGGCTTGAAAAATTTTGATCATACAGATGGGGAGACTTGAAAAATTTTTAAGGGTATTGGTAGGGTCTGAAAAACATAAGATATCATTAGCCATTCCTCCAGAGACCGTTCCACCTCACCATTATTTCTAAACGCAACCTAGGAACTGAGTTCACAGGTAAACCACTACTATTCTAATTACTCATCAAACACGAAAGAGCTCTCCACAGTTTGAAAGCAATACGTTTTTCATCTGCTTTTACTCGATGAAATCGGACATTCAGAATATATATCGAGCCAGGAAGACCGTTTATATTTGCCAAAAAATGCATCAAAAGTGATACTCCTGTCGTAAGACAACACAACGAGCCAATTAAAATGACTTTGACCTGCACTTGCCTACATTGACTTCTTATGTATCTTGCGCAGTTACCTTTTTTCCTCTATCGGTAGCATATTTTTCATTCTCTCGTATCCAAGGCGGCTTGTCGACATACAAGATAACCATGACAGTTAGAAGAAACAACAAACACCATAGAATCAAACGATGGTAACCGCGTTTGAGCCACATCTTTTTGTCTTAATAAATAACAAAGTTTTCTTCGCTGTAAGGATATTGAATTGTGTCCAAAACCTGCGTGGGACCGAGTGATGATGTAATATTTCGTTAAGTTGACAGATGGTACACTAATAAGCGTTTCATTAATATCTACATAGGGGTATTGATGATGGATTCGCCATGACAACAACACGTGTAAAGTAGCTAGCGAGTTTGTATATTCATTAATTGTGATAAACAACCACTAAGTATAGTAGCAATAAACAGTGTTCATTACCTACACATCGATGTTTGGTTATTTCTTAAGTTGTATTCAATGGGGCAAATAATAAACTGAGAGAGGGGTATTCTGTAAGGTAGTAACACGCCATTTATTTTGAATTTTGTAATTATTTTCGGAATAAACTTCATTCTAACCTCCTAACCTATATTAAAGAAATTGCAATTACTCATCTATATCCTTCCTGACCCGATAGTTGAAGCGCTTCATGTCGCTATTGAAGTAAAAAAGAACATCGATGGTCCAATAGTGGCTAAAGATATTACTCCAGTCACTGTACAGAACGATGCAGTTATCACAGTTAGAATCTTATTATTTGCACATCTAGAGAACCTCTATGAACCGAGGCCTTATTATGACAGGGAAATAGACAATCGTTTTACGAAAGTGAAGATCAGGAATTCAATTTTTTAAAGGTAAATTGCGATGTTCACTTCAATAACATTATTACTATTGTTTAAACTGAATTTTACATGATGAAATCCAGTAGACTTTGACTTTATGACGTATGATGATATTTAGCAAGTAATTAAGAACATATTATGACCAATATGTACCAAGTAAATGTAATTGATATTCGAACCAACGACTTTAAGGCTTCTCTGCAAATCGTTAAGACATCGGTATTTTTTTCTCTAGTATCAAAATTTGCACGGTGACTCCCAAATTTTATTCTTGATTTCGAAAGAGGATAGTTGAAAGATTCATTGAGGAAAGTTTGAGTAATAGTTTAAGTCTTTTATTTTAGGGACGCATACCACCTTCAGCGGTAGCACAAACATGCTCGCTAACATACATCTCATTCACTCACAAACGTAAGGGCAACAGTGTCAGTACACCACTAAAGTAGGTGTCGGACATCATCTGGAAAATTCTGTCCACCAGCAGACCTATCAACCCAGGGTTGAAAATTCTGATCAGTACATTTGCGATCAACTCTCAATTTTATCACGAGTCTAATTGCTTCAAACGTATTATTGTGATAAAAATCAAATCAGGTCCAATAATCGTTATCATTCAAGGTAAAATTACCAGGGCCAAGGAATATATAGATGATGACAAAGGCAATGGGGTCATCTTGAACCACGAAATAGTGGTGGTACCAGGTGTCCGGAATGGGTAAGCTAAACCCTGCCAGCTAGCCGCACCCGTCAAGATTGACCCAAAGCGACAAATCAATTGTTATTTGGTGAATTCACCAAATTACTTTTGTGAGTCAAAATTTGGTATGCTGTCACTAATCATTTGAGAAACAGACAGGTCATATTTTGATACAACATCTCCGTATCTACCGTAGAACTTTTTGAACTTCTTGAACTTCTTGACTCTTTCCATACATTTATCCATACCGATGGACTACATTCCTGAGAAATATATCACTACCGTATCTTTATCAAACTCAGAAGTTCATTGTGCGGGCAATAATGATGGATAAATTATTTAACATCTTGCATTTCCGTGTTCTGTTTGCAAGACAAAGATGCGTTCGGAATATCCAGACGAAGAATGCTTTCTCTGCTCAGCGAACGATGCCGACATTTTCAAATTTGGCGAGAGGATACTACTGCAACACATGTTTGCCCCAATTTTAATTAGCTGTTGGTTTTCCTATTTTGTGTTTTATGTAATCAGTCACACGGTGGACACATTTCAACAATGCCTCAATAATCCATATTCTGAAAATTTAATAATTTTTAATAATATTATTTAATTTTCTCGACTTCTGTACACAAAGGGTATACAACTCTTTATGCGCGGAATGATATATACAATAGCCCACGTAAATCAAGAAAAGAGTTTCATTTATTTTGCAATATATATATATATATATATATATATATATATATATATATATATATATATATATATATATATATGAATTCCCCTTATAATGCCGTTTGACAAAAGCGCTTTGAAATGGGACTAATTAACATAACATGCCATCTATTAGTATCATTAGTAGGTTTTTAATTACAAATCTTATACGAAATTGGTAATGTTCGAATGGAGCTTCACATTTTACTGCTGTAAAATTCACAATTTTAAGGTAAAGACCTGATAAAAGCAGTTAGGCGACAAAGATTAGGTGGCACAATCTGTATGCCAACTCTAGAATTTAAATAGGAACGGCAGAATAAAAATACCCGAAGAGATAAAGATAAGAAGGCTAGAAGAAAGTGTTTCATACACTATCAAGTATTGAGGTCCATTGCCTGTTAAGCTTACATGACAAATACTATACGGTCGTCAAGACATATATTATTTTAAACCGATAAAGACATAAGGGCAAATGCAGTAATGATAATTATAATTTATTGCCATATGCATTAAAGTACAATGGAAGTTGATTTTTCACGTGCGCATGAATGAAAGAATTAAAAATATCATAAACAGGAATAAAAATACAAAAAATAAACACACGTTAAAATACAAAGACTAAAAAATACGAAATGTGAAACAAATATTTTACATTTGATTTATAATTCGAACTGATACTGGATAAAAACTGCGAAATTGTTCAGATTTTGTTCTGATGAATTGATAGCGCCGCTCAGAAGGTAAAAGTTTATGGGCTGGATGATTTTCGTCATTGATGATAGGTGTGGCTTTCCGCATTGTCCTAGATCGATAAATTGACGGCAATGAAGTATTGATTACTATTCAAACGTAAGACAATTTTGACGTCTAATGATGCGATTTTAAACCGTATAAACTGAACGGCTTCATTGGTACGGCTTTCGTTGCAAAGAACATAGATTAATCTGGTTTTATTTTCAGTCTTATGTATGAATTGCCACAAGAATTGCCATGTTTTCTTCGTAACGGCGATACAATGTTTCTCTATGTAACAGAGAAATGTGTGGCGAGGAGGAGTAGATTATAGCTAATTGTGAGGCTCTGCTGTCAATCTTACCGCTACCAGGTGATAAATTTTGGTTTTCAACATTTTATAGTGAGCACTATTTTTGCAGCCTGATTTTCAATAGCATTACGGAGATTCTCACTATTCTACGTAGAGACTTGACATTCTATGTTAGTCACCAGTGAACCAAAGTCCTAGACCTTAGTTGGACTGTTTAGACCCACAGTGAAACTATGAGGATTTCCTATATAAGAATAGGGTTGATATGCAGTTCTCAATATATGTTAGTAAGAACCAGGGTTTCTCATCAGATAGCTGTGTACAATAAAAGCACAGTCTCTCATCCATGTCACTCATTTTGCCGCAATAGAAAACTGCTTTTAATGGAATCTGTAGACTGATAAAAAAGACTTTGGTAAAAAACATAGGTGCTGGGGTCACTATGAAAATGGCACTGAGAGAAAAAGTACAGTATGAGTTACCAGTTATTTATGTGTGATCATAGTACAACATAAGATTTCACAATTAATTGAGATTCAATAATTGCACTTTTTATTTCCAGTTTAATTGTTGTTTTACATTATTATTTTTACAGTAAATCATGCTATTCACTCTATTACCACCAACCACAAATTACATGTACCATGAATAATATAACAATAACTTATTAAAATATCTACGACAGGTCCTACATTTTCTAAACTACGACATTCATGTTTGTAAATAGACTTTTTAATGTTTTCCCTGTTTAGGGTGATATCCAAATAAGGCTGAGTTCATAAACAGGGTAAGATTGAAAAATGATGTAAAGTATATAGATGTCCTGAATAGACAGGTGAAATTTTATTCAAAGTGTAACTTTTGGCATGCTAAATCTGTCCTTAATAAAGAGGTGTCCTGATTAGAGAGGTGTCGGCAAGGACAGGTTTTACGGTAATCTCAATTAAAAGTGACAGCTGAATGTTAAACGTAAATTGGACATTGATACAAATGCATTCGAATATACTCATCAACGTGGAATATTTATGGCCTAGGTAGCTATATTTTTAAGTATCTCGTTGAACCGTGTACCCAATACACATTGTTACAGGATAATGAACTTTGACACAAGTCATGATGGCTGCCTGTTGTACTAACTAATTACTACTAATCACAAATGTATAGATTTGTTGGCTTTAGATCATGTTATAGGTAACGTTGGAAATCCCTGCAAGTTCCCGGATGTTGTAGGTGACCTTTCCTTCAGTGTCCCTCCTTCCTCTCACGAAATCTGACCAGTTTGACAATCCAGCCGATATGAAAATAGCTGCATCTGGAAAGGAGGTACGAACACAACTATATTTAAAGCGGCGGTCAAAGGCACAGGTTTTCTGATAGGTATCTACCCCGCTCCATCGCAAAACATTGGTCAGTTTCACTTTTGCATTTGCTTTATGGCTGACTACACAAATTTATTCCAACAATCTAGCACCTTTGGTGTACGTAAACGAAATCAGACACTGCATACCAAAAATTCAGGATCGACTATCGCTAACTAAAGGCGGTTCTTTAAGGCAATAAGTCTCAAGAATGTTTTCACATGACCAACATTACACTTGACTTAGTGCTTCAGACTGAAAGTATTTATTATATAGTAAAAAAACGCCGAAAGGATAAAAAAGAAAAAGTAAAAACATAATGACTGTTTCGATTCTCTGCCGCACTGTAGAAGCCAAAAATATTCATTTGCACGATTCCAAAGTTATGAAGAGATGCACATACATACATACATACATACATACATACATACATACATACATACATACATACATACATACATACATACATACTTTATGCATCCACTTACTTATTCATTCACTCTCTCACTCACTTACTAAGTCACAGACTTTCTTAATTGTTCGTTTGTTTGTTCCTGACTAACCGACTTATTTTCTTTCTTTATATGTGAACTTACAAAATGCAATTTCTTGTTCGATGTAAACTTACGAAAAGCAATTTCTTGTTCGACGAGTGACAGGAAATAATAATCCTCAAAATATGGTTTGTACTCATCAGGGACGTCTAGATCGCCTGAGATTATTATATCTTTTCTCGGCATTCTTTTCGACAAAATGTCAACTATTTCCTATAAGAGATTATAATATTAAAATTTATATATATATATATATATATATATATATATATATATATATATATATATATATATATATATATATATATATATATATATATATATATAT
>LD356504.1:119156-133467 GCA_001465055.1 Ptychodera flava
CAAAATTTAGAAGACGAGCGACTACTACGATGCAGCACGGTCTTGCGTATACTGCCTTAATAAAAATCAGAATTGCAACGGACGATTCTATTGGTTACCTGAATTGCTGATCCCGATGTGGTGACGTTTGAAAACGTGCGTACTACACCTGTCGGCTGTCATTAGCTCAATTCAAAATGGTCGATGAACAATGAAGACGGAAGCGATCGCAAGGTCAAGCTTCTCTGTACGATCTTCGGTTTTGAAGTGGACCAAGAAACAAGAGAAGGATAATTACGTGGATTTAAACTGTTTTCGAAGACAATGACCTGATTTTTTTCTCGCGAAAAACTTCCCGATTACACTTCGAATTTTAGTAAGCCGACGTGCGTTGCACCGTGGTAGGCGTAAATGTCAAGGTATATAACCAGCTAGACGTATTATATACTGCTTTTCGGTTTATCGACGCAAATAAAAACGTCACCCAGAGAGTGGTTAAAATACGATCAGACCACTAAAATTCACTTTTTACAGCTCACAAAGCGATCATCAAGTTAAATCCAAATGTGAGCTTCTGAAAACGTACTAATTTTCATATCCTATATCAAGGTTCTTACTTTGCATACCCATATAGTCAAATAACCTTGAGGGTCTTTGTTTCTATTTGCGAAATATGGTAATGATTGTCAGTTTTTATCGTTATTGTTAAATAAATTATCCTTTTTACCTCCCCAGTGGTATAAAAGTTCTTCATCTACAGATTGCCATACCAAACATCAGGGTTCTTACATTAATTTTTAAAGGATAACATAATACATTAATGAAAATTTTCTCATTTACTGTGCTCAAAATATCAGTGTTTCATCCCGGATGGCATCAACAAGGGGGATTTCCCCCTTTAATAGAAAATTTCGGGGGGATTTCACCAGTTCATGTGTTCTACTTGTACCTCTACATTTCATTGGGGGAGTGGTCCGCTTGACAAATTAATTGGGGTGCAAACATTTCAACAGAGGGGGAATCCCCTAACCCCTGTCTATATGTAACACTTATAACATCGTCTACAATATCAAATTTATATCGTTAATAATAGTGAATTATTATAGTTTACCTCCCAAAAGCATAGAGGTTCTTAGGTTCTAAGACTTCAGTTTTCTTCGTTCAAAATATCGTCAACATTACCACATTTTATTATTTGTAATTATGACTTATCATATTTAGGCCTAATCTCCCAGGTGAAATGGCTTTTATGATATGAACATAAATTGCCCTGGAACACTGCTGACAATTCTCCTGAAAATACTAGAAATTCATGTGACTGTAAGCTGTAAAAAGTGAATTTTAACTAATTTTTCAGGGTTTTGGGCCTTCGGCTGGGAGGGGGAACACCCCCTTCCGGACCCTCCCCCACGATGACCGTTTTGTGGTCATGGCAGCTGCTAGCCGCCTACTTTTTCATTCTGGCCCCCTACTTCAAAACTTAATGAAACCCCTGCTAATAGTATATCACCATAGAGACGTTGAGCTTCGAAGCTGCCACCTACGGTGCCAATTTACTAATGGAATTCACTCGCTCACGCTATCATTCGATATAGAGAAGATGAATAGTCAGAGCATAGCAAAACCCAGTTCTCTATATTGTGTAAATATAAGAAAGTGCCGTTCCATATGATCTTTGACATTTACTTAAAATACAATGCGAGAGATCGTTTTACTTTTCGTGTGGCAAGTAAAAGCAACTAATTAGTAAATACATGTACATAAAATAATATTCGTTCACAGCAAACGAAATTTAAATCGGCCTGATGGTTTGTAGCTCTTAGTAGGGTTTAATATATTGAATGGTAACCTCAGAGACAGAAAATAGCATGTTATGTATTTTCTCCGAACCAGGAGCAGTATTATATACGAATAAAAGATCCATGTTGGCTAAACAAGATTTTATTTTAATAAAATACTGGTATTACTTTGTCTAACAACAATACATTTCTACTTTATATTTCAATATATTTTGTGCATGTCTTCCCCAATGTAAGATATCGTTGTATTCGAAGTCCGCCCACTCTTCCGAACGCATAGTTGGAGCTTGCTTATTTTTTAATGGAGTTATTTTTCGCTAAAGACAAAAGACGATAAAAACTAAAGAACTTGTTTTAGCAGGTCAAAACATGCAGGATAAACGACAGAGAATTGCGATAAATGAAATACATGGACCATCATGTAATAGGGCTTGCAATTGTTAAAATTCTAGCCCAAAATGACCTATAAAATGACACAATATATGATGATGACTCCAAACTACAACGTGATACCCTCTAACGCCATGATTATTCACTCTCCGGCCAATAGAAGCATTGCAGGTCGCTGTAGACCTATTTGGCGTTCAATTATGTGAAAACATCGTTTGTCACGTTTTTACAAATGGCTTAAGCAATATATCAAAAATGGTTACTATCTTTTCTCTTGAAATCATATTGATGAACAAAATTCTTACAAATGCGAGGATTTTACCAGGAAGTGTCTTAGGACTCGGATGCCCCACTAGATTGTGTGGCTGATGTTCAAGCGTATGTAATACGTACATGCTGTCAGGACCAAGCGTATGAGCTCCATTTTGTTAATGTTCGTCAACTTTAGAGACAAGGGAAAAGATCAGAGATACAAATGATAAGAAATGTACATAATGCTTATACAATATGATGACAATATATATGTCTCGGGTCTCGTGATCCTAAAGAGATTGCTATCAATTTGAATTCTTTTGCCATTCTCAGGGTTTTATTTATACAATCTTGGAAAAGCTATGAAAACAAGTTTGTAGCTGCAGTTCTGGCTAGTTCACGGATTTCTCGGTTTGGATCCACTTTAGCCTGCCTCACTACCTTGGCACATTGGTGAGCATGGCTAAGACACGTACATCGTAGGCTACAGGTCAGCAATAATTACATACTGAAAACAGCGACAGCAATGACTGCATTTGCATTATGCAGTATCGGACATCAGATGCAGGAAGCACGTCTGCCGCAACGCTTTACTGCTTTCGCCTTGCTACAAACAATTCTATATACTAGTATATTCGACTGAATGGTGCCGTATTTACAAACTGGATGACACGCTGACTAGCACATCTCACGTCCACATTCACCAAATGAAACAAATGAGAAACTAACACATCCAGATCAGAATAGGAATCTCAAAGAGATCCGCGCACAAAAGTTGTCTGCGGTTCTTTCCGTAACAAATGTAAATTACCTTTATCTTAAGCGAATAGTCATGAGTTATTTATGTGTGGAATTTAAATATGACGTGTGATATATCCCTCTTTTGTCTTTCGGTATAAGATTAAAATGATTAAAATCCAGTTTTTTTGTGATCTCTCCATTGTGAGAAATATCAAGTTTTGCATATTTGCTAACTTTTAGAACTAGAAAGTGATTTACCCTTAACATGATTTTTCAGTGGCCTGTCCTGTTGTGCATGTCATTAGTGTGAATTGATACTGCGTTCATGTGGATGTGTAATACGTGGCGACTTGTGATCAAAAACGTGATTTGGGACGGTTTTAGATCAGCTGAAGTTGTAAAAAAGCACAAAATGGGAATTTTAAAGCGATATGTACATGTACGCAGATTACCTTCAAATATAAGACACTTAAATATAATTAAAGTAATATCACGGGATATGGTGTCAACATTTAAATGCCTCGGTGAAAATGCTGATATGAATGTACATCATTTGAAGCTTGACTCAAGCAATATTGAACTCATTGCCCTTGGGTTTTATAGAATTAAAAGCAGCACGTGTTAACCCGAAGTCATTTGACAATTTTCTATAACCACAAAGATATTGAAAAACAATGATATTTTGCAAAGTGTTCGTGATTGGAACGCGGGCGTAGCGAGATAATAGTGGTTATAGTTTCAAGCCTTTAGCAGTCAATAACATACTCCAGGCGGAGTAATCAAGATATTGAAACATAATTGTTATATATTCTCTCTTGTTGAGCCGCTGCTATCCTTTGCAGTACATCAGCACAGACGATTCCAAATCGAGAGATGTGAACTTGAACTAGGAGATCTTTTCAAAAATGTTGGTCCGCTCAGTGACCTTGTCAGGCGTCAAAGAATGTCAGCCAAACTTTACTGGTGCAGTGTTTTGAAATCTTCTTTGGGAGTTGGCCGGCGAGGATTACCTTTAGTTTTCGCTATCCCTATTCTTTCCTACGTGAAGGCATGGCCAACAGAGTGGGTTGATAGTTTGTCATCTGTCGTCTTCGTGTGTCTGTTTCGGCCTCGACTATCTTATCTTTCGGTCATATAACTCAAAGTTAATGTGTAACAGGTTCATGGAACACAAGCTATTATATATACATGGAACAAATGTAATTAACATTTTGTCAAGAGTTCTGAATCTTTTATGTATGCCAATCCACGTAATTTTGAGAATAAAATTTGTTATACACCGTTTCGCAGTCACCCGTGCATAAAAATTATTTGAATGTTATTTTCCCAGAAAGTCGGTACTGGTATGTTGCTGTCACCCTCAGGTAGTGGGGAGACTAGGGTCCATCTGTTGCTGAATATACCATTGCCAAGATTACTCTATGTTGATTTCTGGTGTGTTTTACTTTGAACATGAAAATACACTGTCTATTCTGTTATTGTTGTCATTGCTTTATTCTCAAACACGTGTGCTTACATCTCTATAAATATGAAGTTTTAGTATTCGTAGTGTTGGAGATATTTCACAATCAAGGCCAAGGGGTCACATGCAAATCTTTTCTCTCACGCTAACAAATATAAATATTCAAAATGACTGTCGATTCAATGTGTTATATATATATTTATATACATATATATATATATATATATATATATATATATATATATATATATATATATATATATATATTATATATGGTAGCGCTTGTTTCCAAAATAGCCTAAATATATTAGAATTTCGAAGGGTATGTAAAGGCAAAATAATCAATATTGTAAATGGACGGGGATTTTTGTTTCTATTAAGGGAAGAGGTCATTTTCAAATAGCCGGTACCGCCAATACCTCCCGCGGTATACCTCTAACCCTGGAGGGACCGGCGGTAAGGCAGTTAGCAGCTTTTAATGAGCTTGCATGCATAATGAGACCGCGGAAAACCGCGCTACTTAGTACGTCATTAGTAAACTATTGTTTTCAAGTCTTTTGATTTTGCGGAGAGCCATTACATTTGGAAACTGGGTGAACGAAGGACAGTTGGCGTCATGCATGGCCACCTGGCAGTGTCTGACGTGTAATGTCAGTATTAGAATTCCCAAGAGTGCTGTTGCCGTTGAATGACATTTTGTGTCAGTATTCAACAACACATACAGCACAATAGGCTCGTTCTAATAGTGAGAAAATTGAAACGTAAACATTTATGTCACTCTGTATTCGAAATACAAGATTGCAACTATGTAGCACAATCCGTACTGTACACATATTTAGTTCCTTGTATTGATAAAATTTGCCTATGTGCCACCGTCATCGGCAAGATGCTCGCAGTTGTTTTACGATGATAAAATGGAATAAAGATACTTGCCAACTATAACATCGAGAGTTGGTCATAGTTCTAAAATAAAAATGACATCAGAAAGAAACGTGGTGTTGAAAAGTTGGACACCAATTTTTTATGTTGGTGGCAATGTAAGTATGTTTCCTATTTTTTATAGTTGAATGTCTATTTCTAGTAGAGAATGATAAAAACTATGTTGAATGCTTTCTCCCATTGCCAATACCTAATTCAATAAAAAATGCATACCGACTAACTAGTAATCTACTCATAATCAAACATCGGGTTAGTTATTACAATTAGACACCAAGTTGGATGCGTTGTTTCGAAAAGTTTATAACCACTAAAAATTGATCACGCGGCAATAAACACGGTGAATTACATGTAGGTGTGTGATTGCTAGTGAATTTTTTTTAAATCGCCAAACGAAAACATTTGTATATACGATTATGAACAGCTGTGTGTCAGCAACGACACCTGCCTCCGGTCGCTTGGCTTTTCTCGGCATAGCAACAGCAGTTATTGGCTGGCCGAGCAAGCCAATGCGTTCATCCCACGATCCTACGCCACAACCTACCACTAATGCGACAGTCTGCTTAAGTTTACTCCTTCAGTTTATTATTTTTGGTATTTATATGCCCATAGACTTGGAGCAAGTCTTGTTAGCAACGTGAACTTGATTTGTTTAAAGCACGGTCCCTCCACAAAAGTACCGTCAGCTTGGCTATACCATACTTGGCTAACGTACCACTCCCGCACGCACGTTCAATAATGATGCTACATAAATCAGACTTGTTATCAAAAGACCCTTGGGGTTGAAGATCAATTTAGACGTTGCCTAAATAAAAACATTGTTCTAAAAAGAGTGCAACCATTACGGTCCGGCAAATTGTTTGTTGACCCACAGTCCGTAGAACGTGAGACTATGTGATGATCGATTATTGAACGTGGGATTCTCAGCAATGACGACGTCGAGTTCGGCCCTGTGACGTATATGATTTGCATAATTTATGTCTGGGCCCCACTCTCCGAAAGTCAGCAACATGTCATTGCCCATGAAGAAACATTGTGATTTTACCATATTTATTTAAATATCAGCATCCAACTTTGACGTCACACATATTTCTGTCAGAAATAACGATATATGACGTGATATTGAGTCTGTAAAATCACCAACATATGTCTGGCTTTTTTACTTCATTTCTCCACGCTTTTCAATTACATTACATGTCATGTATCTGGGCATGCTAGGTTCGTGAAATCGCCGAAACTTTACTCGATAAAGATCAACAATTTATGAGTACTCTCATATCAATGCCAGATCATTTATCCGTGACGTGTACACTCCCTCTGTGAAATCGTCCATCTTTTACATCTGACCATATTCCTTCTGCAATTTGGGGGATACCCATAAACAAAAACTAAAATGACGTGCCTATTACCTTGGCCCTCCGGTACGTAAAATCGCCGAAAGAAGATTGCATTCGTAGCGAAGAACGCTGAGCAGAGTGGCTTACCCGTTCTGCGCACTTAACTTTTTGCATAGATTTGGATTGAGACGCACAGTCTCACACAACCTGCTCTAATTAACGCGGTGTATGTCCGAAACCAAACTTTCATTCATCTATTCATTCATTCATCATTCATTCACTCTAACTAACGGTGTTTAACAGTTTGTCAAACACCAGGTGAGTATTTGTTCGTCCCTTGATGCGTCACTCTCGCCTCGTTTTTCGTTTGTCCATACAAACATGTGCGATGAGATGAATATTAAATGAGTTCATTGTCTTTAATCTTCACATTTTCGAGTGACGGCCGAGAACGTGTGTCGATGTATAGCCCAGCATCTTGCCAAATTGAATTTCTGAATATCAACTTTCCGAGTTTACTGCTTTTTCCTGTGGATAAACTCAATCATGCTGAAAACAGCGTGCTGCTGGTCTGTCTATCGTCCGATTATCGTAGTTCAACGGACAGTCGCCACCGAAGAACGACAAATGCTCGTTTCAACATATCAGAGAACGCGATATTAAACTGTTTGACTGAAGTTCACGTATTACTTGTACAAAACTCGACCGTCGCGATTTTAGAATGACGCATTCAGTTATCAGCGTGGTCACAGATTCACATTTGTTTTACGTACTCGCGAAGCCAAAACAAGTCGCTTTTAGAATTGTTCGAGTTTCGTGTCAAAATCGATTTATTTCAGTTTTTCGCCAACTGCATGCTCCTTTTTATCTTACTATTAGGAAATCGTTTTAGATACCAGATATTATCTGATGTTATATTTAATTTAGCCTAACGATGGGTTCTAACCTGGCACAACAAAAAGTTAGTCCTGCACTATGAACTACTGCTCTGAGGTCGGAAACCGTGTTCATGGAGCTGTCCGTTTTTAGCTCCATGCCGTGTTCAAGGTGGACTGTGGTCGTAATTAAACATGCAGTACCGAACGTTAAAGCAAGCCATTTCTTCGCTCGATAATCAGATTTTAACTGGTACACTACAGTGCACAGTTAATACGCTAATTTGTATTGAGCAAGAAGATTATCCCCAGATTTAGTTCAGAATGACAGTTATGTAAATAAAGCCTAACGCTTACGCCGTGAAGTGGCCGTTGCAGTTTTCATTCTCTTTCAATTTTCACGTCATGTATCATTTCATTCATACCACAAATTCAGACAATTGTGTAAAAAGTCCTGTACTTCATTATGGGCTGGGAACTTCCACCGAAAATGTGAGCAAACCGGAATTTTAGCTGACTTTGTGCGACTCCAAGGGTCGCATACACATTCCTGCGATTTACTCCGTTCCGTTTTGGGCAATGTATCGCAACTTCTGTAGAGTGTGACTCGGCGCCACGTTGTTGGATTAGCCTTATCTTTTGCACAGGTTGTAGTTAGTGGCTGTTTCTACAAAACCGTGTCTCAGAATTCCGATGTCCCAAAACACAAAAGATATCGGACAAACGTGGACAAAGGCCGTTAATTTATTCAGAATTCACCACTTCTCACTTTCAGGGCTAATTGGAAGCCCTTTTATCGTTTAGTTTTCCAACAAATGTGTTTCCACAGGTTCTAGGGTAGTATTTTCTGTATCGATTCCATTTTTAAACACCAACGAAGAGTGCGACAACAGTTTAAAAATTAAACCACAGCACTTACATAAAATTGAGATCAGAAGACCCCTCCTGGAATTCATGCCAAGCAATATTTGGCCATGACCCAATTCTGAACGCGACTTGCTGAGGGGGGGGGGGGGGCAGTTTCGCTATTTTGCAGTACTGCAGAGAGTACAATGGGCTAACGTACGTACCGCTGAGCGGCGTGGCTTGGCCAAATGTGGAGATCAGTGCAGAAATGATCTGAGAAATTTTACTTTACAATTTGCAGTAGTCCACAAACACATTTATTCAAAATCATCAAAATGCAGAGCGATTTTTATCTAAAGAAGCTATATCGTCACCAATGCGTGCAGAGCCGTAAACTACGTCAATATGTCGGTCAATTTATATTTATTTTTTTATTATTTCATGGTGATCGCGCTAACTGGATTCGAATAACTCTATCACTCTGTAAAAAGCTACAATACTTACAACTCTTGACATAATGTTGGTGTCGTTTGATAAATGCATAAATATTTCCATTTTATTCTGTGCCTACACCCATTTTTCCGTTTCCTCAGAGTTCAAAGAATACCTACCATGTTCTGTAATCTTGAATGCAAAGCTTCAGACTTCAAACAATTATATCAGCAGCATATTTTATTGAACTGAGCTTTATAGCAGAATGTTTTATTTATTGAACGTGTTCATGAAGTTTATTAATATAAACATGTGATCGTAGACTTGCTCCAAGTCTGTGGGCATATAAATATCAAGTTCGCATGCCGGTTTGCATGTCTGGTTAGTGGTAGGCTGTTTACGTAGATTGTAGGGTGAACCCTTTTGCTCACATGTGCCTCATGCTGTTCACTCAATGGCTGACACATATCGCAGCCCATCGATATTGCGGAAAGTATGAACATCGCCTTGGAAAAGAAGGTGCATCATATGCGCTAAATAAGTGATAGAAAGGCAAAAACATTTCACAAGCAAATCATATTTCATTTAAATTTACGTTTGGCGATCGAGATCGTGTAAATCTGCTGATCAAGTTGCACTTGAGTCTAGAAGTCACAGAGGTCACGGGAAGGTCACGAGACATCAAGCAAACTGCAGCAGACGATACATGAAAACCATACCTCCAAGCACAAATTAGGAAATTAATCAAAGGAATTTATTCTTTATGCCCTTGAAAAGACGATTTTACTTCTCATTTTTACTTTTAACTCATGACCAGACCTTATGTGCATTTTCATCTTAAAGGACGACCATGCATGTTAAACGTGTTTTCGACGGTTCTATCAGCACAGCCAAGACCTGCCAAAATATGCGAGTTTATTTCGAAAGTGTCCAATTATCAGTCCATGAATCTTTTGAGTTGAATTATTTTTTCAAAACTATCCGTATTTGCTAAAATTTGTCGGTGCAAATGGCAATTACAACACAATCTAATAATCGAGATGTAACTGGTCGAGGAAATCGCATATAGCGTACACTCTGTCTAATTACCCCCGTGCTCCATCAGACATAGCATCACGACGAACGCCGTATGTCAACCCCGTATTCAGAAAGTTAGGTTTTTTCAAACTACACGGAAATATGTCGGTGGTAGTTTGCTGGTATTTTCACTGCCTTCTTTATCAAGTGCAAGGGCATTCATGCTGCTATCAAATGCAGATGAAAATTAGACGACAAACTGTCCCCCAAAGCAATGTCGATATTTGCTATCACGGAATGGTCCCACTCTGCCGATGTGCGACCCGACTTTTACTTCCCGATCTCGCACAAATCGAACAAATTTTGGGTGTCGTAACTTGAACTACGGTCTCTCTATGAGGGACCGTGCTTGAACTTTACATTTAATATTACAATCGTGAACTAATTTTTTGTGATTGGGTGTTCTGAATTGCACCTTTTTTTAGGTATTTTGGCCTTCAGTTTGCAATATAATTCGGAAGTGAACATATACGCAACAGTTACGACTCACTCTGTTTATATGACCAAGATGTACGCTCTCTCTCTCTCTCTCTCTCTCTCTCTCTCTCTCTCTCTCTCAAAATTACTGCAACCTGTGTTTAGTACAGCCGTTCAGGCCATTTATCGCTGTGACCGCGGTATTACCGCGATCGTTAGGAGTAGTAGAGGTGTTAATGTTTCACCTCCAGTCCGCGGTAATGAGTTTCTCATGAATATTCACTGTCTCTGAGCGGCGGTAATCCTGGCGGTAAGCGAAGTAGAGGTATACCGCGGGAGGTATCCGGCGGTACCGCCTATTTGAAAATGACCTCTTCCCTAAATGCACTCACTTCACGATGGATCAATATGCAAATTTTTCTCATGCCATAACGTGAAAATCTTGTTAGTTTTCACGCACATGTTCATTATAACAATCACTCCCCATACTATACGATTAAAAGTCTTCCATGATTTAACAAATGTAAACTGTAAAATTGACTGTACATTTTACTTACTACTGTTTGATCATATATATATGTTATGTTACGTTTCAATACGTTATGTTAATACATGATACAAACCGAATGTGTTCACGTTCAAACACTTTGCAAAGGTAACAATTCGTTACATTTTGAATTTACCATAAAAATGAATGTATAAACAAACATTTACAAAGTGAAATTTTCATATCAGCCACTTCTTTTTTACATCAGTAACACTTTACAGCTTTGACGGCCCATGTTTTAGCGTATGAGCGAAATTTAACTGAAATGATTAGGTACTTATGGGAAAATGCGCCTCGGGGACGGAAATCCAAACACTAAATTTTTTATCATTCTTTTTTGATCAACCAAGTGTTTCTCAATTTTTATCAGTCTTGTTTCTTCTACCAGGTTTGGGGGCTAAATGTAAAGCTCTTGGAATGTGAAAAAGTTCACATCTTAGTTTTTCAAAAATCGAAAGTCTTCTTCTCCCCTAGAGGTAGCATATGTATGGCGGCTATTTTGAGTTTCAAATGTCAGTACTTTATTTTTGTAATAGTACCAAACCTTGCACAATGGCTGCTGGTTTTTGTTCTCGTTTTGGTAAGATAATGGTTGAAAGTTTCATAGAGGAAAGTCTAAGCAAAAGTTGACGTCCTTCACCCACGAGGCGCGTACTTGCTTCTAAAATCACCCAACCATAAATCTGCATCTGCAGATGTATAGCTCACACTTGGTACTAATTTACTTGTAACATCGTGCTTCAACATTTTGCAGGCAACGGCGACACACAAGCATTTAAGCATATAAGCATATCGACTTAAACGTATTGGTCATGTGACCAAACCTCAACTGTATACAGACAAATGTATTTATTTTTGTTCGTATTGGTTTCTGACTTAGTCGATTTACTTTACACTAAAGCTGGTGAATCCAAAGAACGTCACTGCACTCCTGACATTCACCAAATCTAATTTTCCGAAAGTTGTCATCATTTTAACAAGCAGTAGATATTTGCTCTTTGTAGATGATGTGAACTTGGGGTAGAAGTTTCGGGCAGAAACGTCGGAGACATAGGTCTAAGACTTAAGTTTGGTTCGATGCTTGTTTTGTCTACAGATCATGTAGAATCATTTTGAACTTGTGGCGTAACTGAAAGTATGCAGGTAGTAATTTTGAGAAAATCGCATATATAGTTTTCCGCCAGAATGGTACAACAGGGTATGCTATACAGACCATTTTATGCAGATCT
Source organism: Ptychodera flava (assembly GCA_001465055.1). Taxonomy (NCBI): domain Eukaryota; kingdom Metazoa; phylum Hemichordata; class Enteropneusta; family Ptychoderidae; genus Ptychodera; species Ptychodera flava. The sequence goes on from LD356504.1 coordinate 131,476, forward strand.
CAGCAAATGATATGCGATTTGTTTCTTATATCTCTGCACGGTAACCTCTTAAATTTATTGTCTTGATTAAGAAAGAGAATGGTTTAAAAGTTTCCTGGGATAGACAAACTTTTGAAGCTATCTGCTGAGCCATCTGTTACCTTAAGAGGCTGTTGCACGGAAAATGTATCGGATAGAATACTGATTTGAAATATGTGCAGATTGTAGCCATCTTTGTCAGCCATCTTTGTCAGGAACCTCTTAAATGGGCGATTAGTTCTGACCGGCCTGATACATGAAACTATTGTAGTCAAAAGTTCATTAGCATGGTATTATGCGGATCTATTTACACCTTGATGAGCATCGTCTTCAACTTGCCCTCTTGCCTCATGAGATAATAACAAATAATAATACTTAACATTGAGGTGCTTAATTCTGTTACCCCCAGCATTGGCAGGTAAATCGTATAGTCAGTGTTCTTCTGCGAGACGTTCTAGTCCGTCCGTTGAAACATTCAGCCTTGCCTGTAAATATCATCGGGCTCGGATTTGAATGGCTTCCTTTTCAGCTTGCCAATTGTTGAGTAAACCACACAAAACAGAATTGCCTTGATGAAAATAAAGAGGGTGTATAATCACAGTAATTATGACAGCATAGCTCAGATAGCCCCCTCAGCGAGTAGCATGACTTATACAAATGTCAAATCGCTTCATCCTGGGTTACTAAGAGTACATACACGTGCAATTACAGTTAATGATATTATTTATGAAATTCTAGATTTAGAAATGTTAAAATGGTTTTTACCAAAGAATCTTTGGTGCGATCACCATAAAGTTATCCCACATCGAATTTCAAACAATGACACACATACAAAGGCCAATCTTTTGTGTTTGTAGGCAATATTCATTCGACGCATTCACCGTATTATCCTATAATTTAGGTCATTTCACAAGTTGGACACACAATGAGGAGGTGACTGTTTCGAAATTTTTAGAAAACATTGCCTTCTACATGAAGTTCTTTTCATTCGATTTCGTGCCTACCTTCAAAGGGTCAAGAATAGCTGCGGACAGCACGAAAGACGTCATTTCCGCCAGTAACCACTGCTTGGCGACTTCCGGCCCCCAGTGTAAGCTATACAGGACTATGAAGAAGGTTGATATGAAAGCAGTGCTACAGACAAATGCCCAGGCAGCTATGAGATAGTATCGAGGCGGAACTTGATTAGGAACACTTTGTATTAATTCTTCTCGACCAGTACCGAGAGTAGAAATTCGGTTGATGCGTCGCGTTCGTTTGAAGAGGCCTACCATTGTGAAGGACGTCGGGATGTTTATGAGGCTGGTAATTATGGCGATGTAGAGAGTACCGAACGACAGGCTTTCTGTGGCAATCTCAAATGTTATGGTTCTCTGAACTGCAGCGTCTGTATTGTAGAACATGCCGTTAACAATCATTGTGAGACACAGTATGGCTGCACAGCAAGATAGACGTTGGACCCGAGTGAAGTTACTCGGCAACTGTCGTGTAACCAGGGAACCCCACAAGTAATCGTCGAACACTTGAGTTCTGAGATGACTGGAGAAGAAGTGAATAAACCTCAGCATATCACGTGGTTTAGCAACTTGCAGTATTGCATTCATTTCTTCTGAACTGCCACGTTTGATCCAATCATAGCACAGAAAGTTAAATCTATTGTAAAGGGAAAAATGAATTGAAGGAAATGTTTCGTGTTATAGCTATCAACACAAAGCAATGTTTAATGCTATTTGGATAGTGTTAATAAAAGTGTAGAAACAAGTAAATGCCCTTTGTAAAGAAGTAACCCGTAATTAGTTTCACATATAGTCATTGTTGTTTGTATAATGTATTGTAATGCGTAGTACATACCCATAAACCGGTATTTATAAACCAACCAGTACCAAATATAGATTATATATCTATATATCTATATATCTATATATATATATATATATATATATATATATATATATATATATATATATATATATA
>LD356504.1:134137-146082 GCA_001465055.1 Ptychodera flava
TAGTGTTAATAAAAGTGTAGAAACAAGTAAATGCCCTTTGTAAAGAAGTAACCAGTAATTCAGTTTCACATATAGTCATTGTTGTTTGTATAATGTATTGTAATGCGTAGTACATACCCATAAACCGGTATTTATAAACCAACCAGTAATATATATATATATATATATATATATATATATATATATATATATATATATATATATATATATATATATATATATATATATATATATAACGTGAACTTCTTATTTGTATTCAACTTAAATGCTATGTTAGAGACTTGATGGATTTTTTAAAAATAAAAAAGAAGTGTCTATAACAACAATATCGTCATCTTTATGGCATTTGCGTTTATAAATACAGATGCCGTCGCTTTAAGGTAAATTTAAACAGTTTTGCTTGCCTTTCTTTTCTCTGAATATCAACAATCTCAATCCTCTCCATAAACCACTTTTCGTATCCTCTTCTTTCAGGTGTACGAAGCTCAATTTCCATGCTGTGAATATGCCCCAGACAACGTCTCTCGGAAACTAGAAAGCTTCGGACACTCGTAGAACTAAGTCTCTAATTTGGCCAAGAAAGACCAGCATTAGTTACAAGCAATGATTGAAGTGTGTAACGAGCAATTCATTCTAAGGTCTGCATGACAAGATATACACAACATTATGAGTAATCAAATGGTCAGTGTCGACAGATGTATGTTCTTACGTATACTGCTTTGCTGGCGGATTTGCAAACCCAACAATTGCACGTAAATGCACAATCGACAACATCATAACTTGAAAAGTTACGCCACAGACGGTAAAAGAAGTGCCCTCACCAAACGTTTCTCTCCGTCTACCAGCTGGATTATTCTGCTCTGTGCCAGTTCGCCAAAAAGCTTTATCGCTACTATACTAGTTGTTCCAGAACCAGGTATCAGTCCAGTAAAGACGGTCACACGATAAAGGTACTTTTCATCAGATGAGTTGTTGATTTGTGGTGCAGATTTCCACTGCAAAAAAAACCGCAGAAGATGATATTAGCTTCTTTCTGAAATGATCATTTGATGGTTAATGGACTACAGCCCGAAGTGGGCCTTAAGAAAGGGTTGATTATTTCTAAATGGAACATGTTTTAAGTCGTAAGATGTTCTTTCCAAGATACGAAGGCAATGAACATTATCATGTATGTTGATAGTTTCAACGTTATCCGCACTGCAGTGCAATACCAAAACATTATGCCATGACCTTATATTGATGAGAACTCGAAACCCCGGACTTCCTTTGATTGTGAAAATCTAATATAGTAACAAGCAAACTAAAATGGTGGTCTACAAGCTTCTTGGCGAGGGCAACATCCATTATCAAGTTAGATTTCATAGACGATAGCTATGACAAAGTTACTCTATATTTTTATGAAAGAGGGAAAATTACATTTTATAAAAATGACGGCAGTGTTATTTCGTATTACTTTCCATTGCGATGAACGTAACTCCGATATCGATAGGTTCCAGCTCGTTCACGAAGTAATAATAGTTCAACCTCACATCTTTGTTACTTATATTTCTACCGTGTCTGTAAAGAATTTAGCATGGACCCTGTACATTGTAAATGAATGGCTATTTGCTCTCTACTTTCCCGCCGTGATAGCAGCTAAAGGCTTCAGCGAGACTTGTTCCTCAAAAACACGAATCTTTGACCCGTAAACATGTAAAACACTTTATCAAATCTGAAATGGTGCTGTGGCATTGGTAGCCAATGAGAAGTCGACGGCATCATCGAACATCAATTCTAATTAAAAAAGTAGGAACTTAATACAATCATTCCGCCAAATCTTCAGACGTCGAAACATGTTGTACCGGGCACCAGTGTGTTTTGGTTTTCCGTTTTAACATATATAACACTAACAGAACCTCATGGTGACAGTGCAGGCGTTTTCTACTGGTATTTGCACTGGGGCTTGTAGTACATTATGCTGCCGGACGGCCGCATAATACAGCGCAAGCCCTCGCACTTGCATTGTATCGACATGGGGTTGTGTCATATAACGTACACAGATCTGATCGGAAATTTAATGAAGGTCATTTTGGTGCAATTGGTTTCCCTGTGAAAGGTTACTGTTTTATAACAGGGGAAATCGAAATGATAACAAATTGTGTTGTCATGGCTATATAATGGTTACTTAACCACTTCTAAATTTGAAATTTATTTGCTTCTGCTTTGGTACGCTTATATTTCGTTTGAGTTTTTTTTTTGGGGGGGTGGGTTTTTTTCTCTTTGCAAACGTGAACAAAAGTCATAATTTGTGAGAACATTAATGTTTAACTTACATTAACCATATCTCCTTTGTCCAATCTTCTCATTACTAGCAAAAGGCAGGCATACAGGCCGTAAAGAGATATCACGGTAGAAAGAACGACTGGATTCTCAGCAATATCTTTTTGGAACACAGCATTGTAGTCAATCACATTAATGGGAACTACAAAGTCAGAAGCTGTGAACGTTCCAGGGTTACTGCATCGACACGCCACATACCTTTCTGCTATCGAGTCCACATCAGGCTGGAATTACAAAATGTGTTACATAATCACAATTATACCCATCCATAATCCAATAACACCTGGTCAAAATCCCTAATACATAGTCAATTGTTATAAACATAGACACAGAACAGCATAGAACAGACAACAAAGTATCGATATACACAACAAATTCAAATTCATGAAAGAAAGATATATGGACCACTGACAAAATGACCAAGAAGTGATGTCAGGTGTTTCGAAAATAGTAAGCGCATCTTGTCCCACATGTGACACCCGCCATATATCAACATGTAAGTCATATAGGTGGTGGTCACCAACTAGGGAACAATGTCACTGATGCCATCAGCGATCATTTATCGAAGAGAGATCTCATATGATCTACCAGTCAGTGATACCCGCCAAAACAGGGTTTGGATGTAGATACAAGTCTTTATCTAGTGTAACCTGATTTGAACGTTTGTAATACAAATGGCTATGCCTCTTGCAAAATCACCATCCATCCATCCATCTATCCATCTATCTTTCTATCTATCTATCTATCTATCTATCTATCTATCTCTATCTATCTATCTATCTATCTATCTATCTATCTATCTATCTATCTATCTATCTATCCATCCATCCATTTATCCATCCATCCATCCATCCCTCCCTCCCTCCCTCCTTCCCTCCTCTCTCTCTCTCTCTCTCTCTCTCTGCGTATATATTGTTTTGTTCAGGTTCTAATGAACCTGTCTGCAGATTTAGAGTCAAGGGAGCATATCGTTTCGCCAATACTCTGTGCTATACCTTTGTTATTTCGATGAGTGTTTTCATAGACTAATACACTGAAGAAGCCGTACAACATTTACTTTCATACTTCTCTTTTAAATAAATGCAGTTAAGGTAATATGCACCTCGAAAGTGAAAGACTTAAACTTTTGCTCTAACTTTCCTCAAGGAATCTTTCAATCATTCTCTTTCAAAATCAAGAATAAAAATAGGGGGTCACCGTGCAAATTTTGGTACTAGAGAAACAATTTACCCAAGATTTACCGATATTAGAAATTCAAAATGGCCGCCATCCCTGTGTTAACTCTATGGTGAAAAATAAAAATTTTCAAATTTCGAAAAACTAAGCCGGTGAAACGTTTTCTTTCACCAAGAGCTTTAAAATGAACCCCCACATGTGGTATATCAGAAGAGAACTGTAAAAGTTTGAGAATCCGAATGTCTGTCCCCGAGGTGCGTTCTACCTTAAGCAGGTAGGTAGGTAGAATGATACACATGTAGACAACCTGACAAATACCGTTTACAATTACTTTTGTCTATAAATGTTGCTTTGCTCATCCTTATACCGTTCCATGTATACCTTTTGTTATTGAACGTTTATCAGTTATTGTGGCTAATTACTAAAATGAAGAATCAATTGTAACTTGAAACATTTCTAGCCATAAATTTTCTTACCCGACATCCATCGGTCTGCCATCTTTGCCGTCGGTCGTCCCATTTGAGACATGACGATGAAGATGCATGTAATTTCAATTCATCTGTCAGTGCAACACTGTAACCTTCCGTTAAAATAGTGCAAACAGAATAGACATCATACATTAGGGGTCTCTGTATTCATACTTACATCTCTGTTATGCGAAATCATATGTGCATCAAAGAAATACGGCTAGTTTTCAATCTGGTTCGAACTCACAACCTATGGCATCAGTCGCCTAGCGGAGAGGCTACAGACAGAACCGCTCGGCTAAATCCCCACTCTCAAAACAGAGTGGTTCAATAACCGGTTAAGTTGTTACATTTTCTGACTGCGACCGCTCCACACATTGTAGAGTTCGTGAAGCACTCACGCACGTACGCACACTATCTCACATCGCACACACAAAGTTTATCGAAGCGAAGCAATGAATACTTCGCTTAAACTGGGCGAAAGACAGTCTCAGCGATAATTCTGTCCACCAGCAGAACTATCAACCAAGGGTAGAAAATACGGCTGGTTAATCTTAGCTTTAAAACATTCCTTACGATCTATACGTTTTTGTCCAAAAAAGCTATCCCTCAATATTTTAATATGTTAATAGTATTGTATTAACATGATTGTCATTTTTACGTACTTTGTTTTATCCCAAAATCACCAATATGCTAATTCCCTAGCTACAAGATACCGTTTAATTCAGGTTATTTGACTTGCAGTAAGCGTGACATTATTTGAACCTCACTTCCCTTAGTTTAAGTCAATACTACACAAACGAGAAAAGATACTCTGATAAACATACTTGTCGTTAGTTTAAAATGATGAGAATTTACACTAGGTGATACTTCAACTGGTATGACAGTTGATAAACCATCTTCTATCGTCCAATGGTTGTCGTGTCTATCTTTTGCTGGATTGTCATTAGCCTTGTAATAGAGCTCATACTGCCCATCAACTTTACCAACGTCGATAGAAATCTTCAGTAATTGGGCTGGGTTGGTCTCAATGATGGAGAAATGCACTGGTTTGTCGTTAGACATGTTTACATTCGTCATTTGTATCGAGTCGTTGTTTACTTTTGTGATATTTATCGTGTAAGCATCACTTGTTTCCACAGGTTGCCCATGTTGATCGAACATTTCAAGAGTTACAGTGGGTTGTAACATTACTGAGCTTGGGGAAAAGCATTGTTTTTCATTTACCATGGACCCTATGAACTGAAAGAACAAAACATATTTTGTCATTTCATTTCAATAGACTAATTGATCTTTTTAAGTTTGTGGATATCCAAATGGCTAAGTAGCGATATTACAATTACTGGTATGATTCTCGGACCGTTCATATATCTAGTGCATCTGTTGATAATACATTGACGTATTGTATTACACATGAATAATTTTTTCTACGGTGTTCTGAGAAAAAAATAAATTTATACTCATCAAGAATGTTTCTCCAGATATAACAGTCACATTGTACAAGATAATAATTTCCTTAAAGACCTGGTTGGTTAAAAAGGCAAAAAAGTAAACGTGGGTTCCTTACATACCCTATTATCCTACACTTTCCCTAAGTTAACCAACATGACACATTATCAGTAAGTCGTTTACTGTAAACAAAATCTACCTTGCTATAGATATTGTTTTCTGGAACGTTGATTCTTCTCTTGGCTGGTATAGATACACTTCCAGCAGTGGAAGACAATTCTGTGCTACTGACAACACCATGACGATATTTTGTTAAACTAGCCTGTATCAGGGGAGACTCCAAACCATGATAAACACGATCTTCCCTTGATGTAACGAGCATTGGAATCAGCCTATTCAAGCTACCATTTATTGCATTAAAAGTCAACACTGATATTTGTGAATCCTAAGCAAAAGAATATAAATGTATGTTATTGGAAAGTACGAGCATGACAGAAAGTCATGTATGTACAAGAAGACTGTAAATACAACTCATGTTTTCTCTTCACGACCTTTTAAAGCTCATCAAATTTGTAGATAACAAAGGAGTAGCAAGTTAATTAAAAGTGATCGATGTTGAAAATGTATTTATATGTATTTATATATAAATAATATTATTATCAGGGACTGCTTAATCGAAGAGGCATTTTTTTTTTCGATTTTTTTAACTTTAAAATTGGTCCCCAAAGCTGTAGACGAGCCAAATGCACCGTTTTACGGATTTCATTACGTCTTTGAAGACTTAGATTTTCATTCATGACGACTCACCATGTTATTGCATTCTGAATGTCCACGCTTCTTGAATCCATCGTTGTTAGCTTCAATAATGTTAGACGCTGATCGGAAAAGGTCTACAATCCAAGAGGCAGAATAACACGATGTCATTTCTTTCGTATGTAGTTTAGAACACTAAGAAGACAGCAAAACTATACATTATTAAAACCCGTGCATTTGATTGTCTTAATAGACATAGAAGTAAAGACGTACCCTGAAACAATTCCCATCTGAATAATGCCCGGGCAATGATATTTTAAAGCTTACTGAACAATTCCATGAGCCTCTTTGATGCTAACGGAAGTTTGTTCAACTCTGTTCAAATAGTACAATTAGGGATTGGTATGTACCTGTTGTTGCTTTCGAGAGTATCGCGGTGTCATTGTCAGAAATGACATCCAATTCACCGACTGCCCTATTAACAAACGATGCACCTAAAAGCTGAAAAGTAAGGTATGGAGAAAGTAAAGAATGATCTGATCTTCGAATGATTTTGAGGAGGGAAAAATAATTATTTGACAGTGCGAGTGCAAATTAAATATCAGGTATCATGGGCGCCACTTGATATACGTATAGGGCTACAATAACTACACACACATATTTGGATACAATTATTATTCATCTTATATCGAATGACCTAATTGAGAATGAGATTTTACATGAAAGGTGAACGCAAAATAGTTTATTTTGAGTTTTTATGACATGTCCTTATCAGGTCTACCTGCGTTTCTGGCGATACTTCCTCCGGAATGTTGAATGACGTTACTCCCAATAATGTCTGTGCGCTCTGCTCGATACAGTTGGAATCACGTGCACATCTTTGATATGCTGAGAATGACTCTTTCATCAAAAAGGATCTCACCTTTACAAAAGAATATATTATAGTTAAAGTCCAAGTAATGCAAACTTTCGATGATTTTTTACATTGTTTTTATTTTATAATCAATTGCAACTTCTTATTCCACTCCCCAAAGAATGTTGAAACACCCACTATATGGCTTGTCAACTTAGCGTTTATATGTGTAAAATGCATGGTTATTGTTTAAATTTGAATTCTAGTCCGGACAAGGAGTCAGTTTCAACGATAACAATACAACCATAGGGGCTGTGTTGACAAGCTGGATACTGTGTATATCAACATTGTTTTGGGAGAAAAACAAGGAATTATGGTCAAACTAAAAATGGTGAAGTTATCATCAAAAGTTAGCATTACTGGGACTTTAATATCTATCTAGCTATATATCTATCTATCTAGCTATCTATCTATCCATCTACCTATCTATCTATATTATATATATATATATATATATATATATATATATATATATATATATATATATATATATATATGATTAAGACATATAACATATTAGACATATAATTTCACAATGTTATCACAGGACAGCGGACTAAGACAGACAACAGACACAGACACAGACAGAGAGCGACAGAAACACAGAGACAGACAGACAGACAGACAGACAGACAGACAGACAGACAGACAGAGACCATCAATAAGTGATTTTCTCAAAAATAAGATTTGACACTTACTTTTTGTGTTGTTTGAAGGATATGTACAGCCTTCCCCTTTGAAGGAAGCAGAGAATTATGTAATTCTTATAAAATTATAAATCTCTCTCTCTCTCTCTCTCTCTCTCTCTCTCTCTCTCTCTCAAAAGAATAATACCGCTTGGATATGCGCAATACTGCGTCAAGTGTTTTGATATTTTGAAAACGTATGTGTAGACGTCGAAACGTAATATCCCTGCCTTTCGAATTAAGACATAACAAAAACACTGTAAAGTAATATATTGTGTAATTGTCTGCGTTCAACTTACCTGTGGTAACTGATTCACCATGTCCGCAAACACGTTTATTGTATTCAGCACAATGTTGGTATCATTTAACGTGAGGTCGAATTGCCTACATTGAGACTCTACGGTATTAAATAAATCCACTATTTCAGAGGCATTCAGTGATGCATAATCAAATGGGTTCACCTGCGAAGTAAAGCATGTAATTTTACATTACACCCGGTAAAATGAAATGTGTTCGATAATGGTAGGCTACTACTCCCACAAAACCCATAAGTAAGTGGTTTGTCAGAGAAAATGACGAGTTTATTATTGAATACCAAAGAGTAAGTAAGCTTTTTCCATGATAACCTGTGGCGTTGGCTCGTAAGTTAACTCTGGTTTGCGTGGGTTAGGCCACATCAAGGCTTTGCTGTCCGATTGCTCTGTATGATTAATAAATATGTTACTTTTGCACAGTATGAAATGTAACGATTGTATTTACAATCATTACTTGAAACCAGGTTGTGAGAAATAGCATGCAAGGAATGTCGAGTAATACAGGTCGTGTAATAAAATTTACCATGTGTCATAAATTGTCAAAAAATGTGTTGCATCATTTTCTAACCCACACGTTTGTATTTACCTAAAAGGATAATTACATATCGTTTTCCTTCGATTTAACTGAGACATACAGTGAATTGGTTGCTTCCGACACAGTTAATTTGTTATAAACAATTTTTCTTAGAATTTTAAGATATCAGTCGTGCTAAGCATAATACGACAACCAGGTGTCTGTGTAACTTTATTGACAGTAGTCAAGCTAGAATATTTGCCGGTAACACTGTGAGTGCTGTAAATTTTCCCTCCAAAATGTAATGCTGCATTTTACCAATTATTATAACTTTTTGTCATTATTATGATAATTGTGAAACAAATGGATTTAAATTCTCATTGGCTACAGTTTGTGATCTTAAATTTGGGAAAATTAAAAAAACACATTGTCTGCGTTATATTATGAAAGGTAACAAAAATTGACTTTGGCATTTGAAAGGTTATTACGGTGTCGCCAGACTTTTCTACGTAAACAACATAGCTACAAAGGTGCATCTAAATTGTCAAGCAGCAGGATATATAACCTTTTGCTGACCTTTTTTGAAATAAAAGTAGCAATAATGAAAAACAGTTTCCTTGCCTGTTGATATGTAGTATAGGTCAAGTACTCGCCAAACACATCTTCAATTTTCACTTCTAATTCTAAGGTAAAAGAACTTTCCTTTTTACCACTTATTAGCCTTATCATGGGAAATGATGCCAATGAGCTTTTGTAGACCCACTGACCAACATCTGTTGTCCCTTTATCCCGGATCCTGAGTTCAAAGGTCAATCCAACTGTATTGTTGTAGGCATCATACTCATCTTCCCAAGGTAGTGTGTAATTGCCATCATCATGCCACCCATAACACTCTACGTAATACTCATCGAGCAAAGTTGGACCTAAGGTATAACAAGCCATAACATTTTTGTCAAGTTTATTTTTAGATGATATTTAGTCTCTCATTCTTTCTTTGCCAATCAGGATAATATAAGCTACAGATAACTGAAAACGTGTTTGGAATCTTGATAAAGGCCACGGATATCTTCCTGTTTTGTTACATATCCATCCAAAAAGCAGCGATTTTGCAAGTAATATAGTTCTTTAACGAGAAACAATTAAAACATGTCTTTGTAGCAATGAAAACGTGCATAGTCACATTACCTTTATTAACTCTGTTGACATCACAATAACCACCAAAGGGGCCTTGATTTTTCCAGGCTGTCACAAATTTTCAATAATATGTTAATTATCTTGTTGATATATCTTTATGCACAATCGCACATTGGCATTCAGCGATGAAATTTGTTTCCACACTGACTAATTACTTTGAAGCTATCATGGTTATTTCTTCCTTCGAAGCGAAGTGAATATTTCTGAAGAGAGTCCAAATTTGGCCATCACACGTGATTATGTGACTGGCTGTTTTGTTGACGAGTAAGCTTTCATGCTGTTCAAAACGACAAAAAGTTGCTGAGAATGATCTTTTTTGTTGAAGTTTGTCAGCTCGTAGGTCTTTAAAGGTTTTAGAGGTTATAAACGGAAAGCGATGGTATTTGGTTGCAGATATAAGATCTCCGAGGTGACATTTAGCACATTTGATAAAGTTAAATGCCAGTGGACAATGTTGCCATATAGAACGCGAAGTTAGTTAGTTCAGGAGCCTAGCCTCAACATTAACATTAAAAGCACAGCTGATTCAACACAACACGGTAATGTAACGCATCCATATCGCGACTACACATAGAACTTGAAGGATTTAACTCGATAAAAACTTCGAAAAATTTTAAAGATTCTGTTGTTGTTATATTGTGTTGTATTATGTATATATTATATTGCTTGTACAAACTATTCTTTTGTGAGTTCATCGAGGTGCATCAAGCTAAAATTTAACAATCGCAATTAGCCTCAAGCAGTAGACATGACCGATACCATGGTGTATTGAGCTCTCAAGCTGAAGTGAGAAATATTGGCGAGCTTCCGAATCAAATTTTACGCATGTCTTCTTGTTGAGAATATAAACCCTGGCGCCAGCCAATCGGACGGCCACATTCTGGCTTAGCATATTATAATGATATATTATCATACATGCGTATTATATTATATTCAGTTCACGGCAAACATTGAAGTATTACCTTTCCAAGCAAAAGTTCTCAAACTTAACGATTATTGATTTTAAAAAAACACATACATTCGGCCGTCACGCAACAGTCATTTTGAAATAACCAAGTGTCAAGTCGAGGATATAGAGATCAAGTGGGTCGCCATATACGTCATCTAGAACTTTAGAAAATTATTCAAATTCACAATGTACAAAACAACGTTCGATACTGTAGTACACGCTTCTTGATATTATTAAACTGCTGTCTCACTGACTGGAAATTGACTGAAGTGCAGTACGGACTGGCCTGAACAATACTTTGGGAGCCAACCAGATTTCAGTAAACCTACCCGAGTTAGTTGCCAGTTACCAGATACGTTAACGCTTTTAGAAATGAAAATTCTATTCTGCAACATCTTTACTTACCGATAATATTCCAAGTATCCTGGTCACTTTCTGTGATATTGTCGAACAATTCGAAGGTTGAACTTTTCCAGGAAACAATGGCTTCTTCTAATTCTTTACACCATATACTGTGCATTACTGTTTCTATATCTTCCTTTTCCATGAATCGATTCCAAAGATGAAACTCGGTAATTTCTCCTGAAAATGCTTCCTGTGATTGGTTTGAGCCGAGCGTTAATAGCCCGCCACCCCTAGGCCCAGCGGGAGTAGGGTTTTCTCTTACTACGCCCCTGCTATCTTCCATTTGCTGCCCATTAAGATAAAGTGCAAACCTTTCTTGGTGTAGAGACCAAGTAGTGCATATGAAAGTCCACCCTTGACTGTCTATGTCAGAAAAGTACGTAGGAATGTAGTGTTTGCCCACGCGGACGAGGATAAGAATGTCTTTATTCTTACCCTGTAGTTTATTTATTAACATTTCTAGCTCAGAATAGATGTTGTCGATTTCGTTGTCGTATTTGAAAAAAACATAACTGTGGTCTTCTTCCAGGATCGGTATCTTGAACCAAAGACACGCGGACACTGCATCCAGAGCCGGAATCTGACCTTGGAATTTCGCGTAGCCAGGCTGGGGTAACTTCCCAAGCATTAGCACTTTGCCAGAAAGTCCATAACGTAACCCTTCAAAGAAAATTACTCAATCTTATTTTCATTTAAATCAAAGTTAACCAGATTATACTCTCCGAAATAATCCTTTGAACTCATATATTTTAAGATAGAATGCATCACCGAGACAATTATGTGGACTGCATATTGTTAGAACACTT